>CAEGAF010086724.1:0-22452 GCA_903067075.1 Micropoecilia bifurca | reverse complement strand
TGTGTGTGTGTGTGTGTGTGTGTGTGTGTGTGTGTGTGTGTGTGTGTGTGTGTGTGTGTGTGTGTGTGTGTAACAGAGAGGGAGGGACGGTGGGGAAGACGGTCCCGTGAAGGTTAGAAAGGCCGACAGAGAGAGAAGGTCTGCATGTACCTGAGCTGCTTACACACACACACACACACGTCAGCAGCAAGAAGTCCGCGCGTGACTATAAATGGATGCCAGGAGCAGAGCAGACACGCGCACATAAAACATCAACGCGGCAGCAGCGCGCGCGCCCTCGGCCCCTCCCACCACTCGTCTCATCAGCTGTGTACGTGCGGCGCAGACTGCGGCATCAGCTGCTTACTTTCGGGTCCTTTTCATAGTAATGCTGCTGCGTTCGGATCCAGCGGCCCACCAAGTGGTCTCGGACCGTGTTGGCCAGGGCGAAGTAATAGTCCCGTTTGGTCGCAACATTTCGGTCCTTCACCAGGGTGAAGTGGAGGTGCCTGTTGAAATTAGTTTTCAGGTCCGCTACATTTTCCACCCCGGCCAGTCCGCGGACTGAAATCTGCTTCCTCCTGTCGTGGTCCGTCAGCGGCTTGGCCATGGCTGGAGGCTCGCTCGGTGCTAGCTGCTTTAGGCTGAAGGTGAAGCTAATCCTCGACTGAACAACTGCCCTGTCCTCCCTGACTCCCAAATGACAGCAACCGGCCAGTGGAACCTTCCGCTGTTGCTATATTTATAACCTTTTTGCCAAGTTGACAAGAAAAGTATAAGCTTTTCCGGCAAACCTTTCACAATAAAACTAAAGTGCTAAAGCGTAAAGCGCAATTATTTTTTTAAGGAGATTAAAAGGTGCCAAATTTACATTGAATAAATTAATTATAAAATAATTTAAAAATATTCATTTTTTAAATCTAGAAATAAATACAGAATAAATTTTGAAACATACAATTAATTGCATGTGCCTTATTTAAATGTATTTCATTAAAAACCAACCTATTTTTTTTACTTATTTCATATTCCTGAAACACATCATGACTTTTTTAAGATGCCAAGTTACCCATGAAACTCAGTGGGCCGGATCAAGGCTGCTGACTGCATTATTTTAGGTATCTATTTATTATAATTTATCACTCTTCACTATCCATAGTTTCAGCTTATTTCTGGAAAAATAAAATTTCTGATAGACTATGAAGAAAAAAATATATTTTTATTTTTTTTACCTTGAAGGCTATTAGTTATGTGTCAGTCTCAAGGCAGAAGGGACAAATCTGACCCTCCTTTTCATGTGGCCATCTCTTGATATATTAATTTGTAGGATTATATCATAGAAGAGCACAGACTAACATTATTATGAAGTAGAAAGAAAATGGTGGGTGAATGTTACTGGTTGTCAAATATTTTCACAAATAAAAATCAAGAGAAGCATCAAGCACTTTGATATCTCTAAATAAAACCAAGTGCAATAATTTTCTTCAGACGTCACCTAATTAGTAAATACAGCCCTCCTGTGTGTGATTAGATCAGAATCAGAATTATGCAGTGAAAGTTTGTTAGGAAACATTAAACTGACATAAAAATCAAGGAACCCAGCAGACAGATAAATGAAATTATATTTTTACTTAGAACCAAGGATTGGTTCCCTAAGTAGGAGCTGGAAACTGAGCTGTCAAGTGTGAAAAACTAATTTTGGGCAAATAATCACCAAAAGTCACATCACATTTTATAATGTGATTTTAAAGAGATTTTAGTTTTTATTTTTGTTGTGGTGCACTTGCAGGAGAATCTGAGGGAGTCTGTTGCTGAATATATTCTGAACAAAGCATGTCCACAACACCTGAAGCAGGGAGAAATGTTTGATTCAATGTCAGTATTTAGTATTTTTCTTCACTGCTGATTACTTTGCTTCATTGTCCACATCTTTCTCTGCAACCCCAACTGTGCCTATGCAGCTGGTCAACAGAGCAGCACATCAGGGCGTCATGCTTTAAAATTCCCCATCTGCTTTCAGTTCATGAGGTGATTTCTAAGGTATCAGTTTTAATTGCAAGTCATATTTTCATTAACCGTTAGCAGAATGTCGTTAACAGAAAAAAAAGTTAAATCAGTCTGTGTACAATGTGTTTCACTTGGTGATTAAGTTGTTGAAATAAATTAAAAATGCTCAAATTTATGTATTTGTATAACTACATCAACTAAGCCTGAAATCATTGGAAATATATCCAAAAAGTAATAACTTAAATCTGAGGTTACTGCAGCTAATTCACACATTGTGGAAACAAAGTGTCAGTAATCATTCTTTATGTAGTTTAGGTTGACATGGTTTGATGAAGAGGCAAGTGCTTCAAAATGAAAATCAAAGTCTGATGTCAAAAAGCAACAGGAACAGAGAAAACTATTTCTTACATAACATTTGGAAAGGCAGCCAAGAGTTCCTTAAGAGGAAGGGGGAAAATCCTTGGCAAGCAAACAAAGGACCTTACAAGGATGAAAAGAGAAACCGGGGGGCACAAAAAGGTTACTTTGATAAGTTTATTACTAAACCAAGCAGGGTTTCAACAGGTTTTCATTCAAAACACGGCGTTTTGCCAGAAAAACAAAAATTCCTCCATCAACCTGAGGGACAAAAACATTCAGGTCTTTGCACAAGTGACAGAGAGAACATTGTCGTCAGAGCAGAGCTGCTGGACATTAGAAGGACGCCACGTCACACCACCATGGAACCAAACATCAAAACACTGGACTCTCCTTCCTGTTCAGAACCACTCAGAACTACAAATGGTCTACACAAGTAACATAAACTTCACTTATTACAAAAATATTCATCTTATTCAGCTCAAAGCCAGGACAGAAATATAAACTCGTCACTTCAGAGTATGAGGCGTCTCAGGTGAATCATGCAAGTTGAAACCAGAGGAAATTGACTGCAGAATCTGGTCTGATGGATTCAGCAGAGAAAGATGACGACTAACAGCAGCAACGTTGATGCGTCTGCTTGGTGGAACCTGTGATCACATCCACACAAAAACCCGTGTTCCAATTTTAAAAACAGAGAATAAACTAAACTCCACAACTTTACAATCTGTATGAACAGAACTTTGTTGTTTCAGCAACAAAATGGAGAACCAATAAAATTAGAGTACTGCTTGTAGATTTTTTTTTTTGAGTACTTGGACGTTCAGGATGAAGCATCAGTCAGTTGATAGCTGGTGCGTAATGTTCTGCAGGGGCGTGAAAACCTTCTGTGGCAGGATTAGTTCTGTGGAGGGGGTGGAGGGGGGGCTGGGGGCATGCCGAAGGGCGGCATGCCAGGCACCCCCATGCCCATCATGGTGACAAAGTTAGAAGGGTCCATGGGTGGTGGTGGTGGTGGGGGGGCATACATCATGCCGGTGGAGCCTGGAGGTGGAGGAGGTGGTGGGGGGGGGGCTCCAGGGGGCAGTGGGGGCTGCACTCCAGGGGGAGGTGGAACCATGGACTGGGTTCCCATGGGGAGCGGCGGCTGGGCTGCAGACACCGCAGGCTGTTGGGGCTGTTGCCATGGCGGCAGGCTGCCGGAGCCGGGGCTGGAGGTGGTGGTGGTATCTGTAAAAACAGAGATGATGTAGCTGCAGGTTGGGCCTGAACACATACAAAATGTTTATGATGATTTTTGACAACATTTTGATCTTCTGACAATGACACCCTGATTATTAAGATGACTCTAAAGATTTTATTTTTCAGAGCTAATGGCCTTCATCAGCCAGCCATCTGACAGGTAGAGGGAGAAGTCCAGACCAACCGGCTGGATAATCTTAAAAGATTTTCTTGCTGTGTGGTGAGCTGAGTGTGATTTGGCTGCTTGGCAGGATCTCAAACTGCAGATAATGAACATGTTGGCTGTCTTGGCCTGATGTCGCAGTGTGTGATGTTCTGAGTGCAGAACATTACACTCTTGTCTGTGTGGGAATCCAACACAGAGACAGAACAACTGTAAGTCCAGTAGACGTTGGAGACGTCTTTGTATTGTTTTTTTTTATGTTATAATCCATAAACTATTGACATTCCTTCTTCCCAGTCGGCCATGTTTGTTTACTCTGAACTCACATTTAGTCTCAAGAGGTTTTGCCAGATTTCCTGTGTGAAACCGGTTGGTATGTTGCTCCTGCCATGTGGCTGAACACCACATACTTTACAACTGAACCTGTTATAGCTACAATGTTCAATCACCATGTGTGGTCTCAGGTTCTGTTGCCATGTGAACCAGGTCAAAGACCAGAAGTAATCTGATATTTACTAGATTACTTCACAGACCGCCAAGCTGCTCTGATCAGACATGAATTTGACAGAAAGTACAATTTACAATATTTACAGAAAAATGTCACATGTGCTCCTCTATTTCCTAATAAAGTCCCAGTGTAACAGCACACAATTCTATACTCTCAACGTGATTTCTGGATAACTGTGTGGAAACTCTTACTCTGTTGCCAAGGTAGAGGTGTACTTGTTGCCATGCTGCTAGTAGGGGGTGGGGGTGGAGCCTGCTGCTGCCATGGTGGCAAGGGAGCAGAGGGGGGAGGAGGGGGCTGGTTTCCAGGAGGGGGAGGTGGGGGCGGCATTATACCCATGGGAGGTGGCAGCAGACCTGAATGGAGGAGAAAAAGTCATGATTAATTCCCTTTAATGAAACACCAGTTTCAGCTCCACAGCCTCTGCTCAGTGGCTGACCTCTGACCTTTCAACACAAAACTAACAGTGATGTATCTGAGAGGCTTGGTGCTTGAAGCCGTGGCCTCAGAGCTGCTTGGGGTCTGACAATGTTATTGGGAGATTATGGTGATTGATAAAACGTTCCTCATCATGTCATGTACATGAGGACCAAACTAAGGAATGTTTACAGTACATTCACACTGCAAGCTTCAATAGTCGGGAATTCAGATTTTTCAACGTTTTAGGAAATCAGAATTTTATTGCATGGTTATTCACAACCATGCAATAACAGGAAAAACAAGATAGTTCCTGTGAACATTGCCTGATTTAGAAGCCAAAAATGGTTTGAATTGAAAATGTTGCTTATTTCACTTGTAGAGTTTGATTATTTATAAACCCTGCTATTGATTTTTTAAATTTTATTTTATTTTTTTACTTGAGTCCACTAGTTTCTAAATGCCATCAAAAATGAAACTAATGTAGCAGAACATGAGACTGACCCATGGGGTGTCCATGAGGAGCCGGACCCTGAGCCATTGGAGGTGGAGGGGGCTGCATCCAGGGTGGAGGCATCCCATTGGGGTTGGGAGGCATAGGTGGTCCTCCCATGTTGGGCATGGGGGGAGGGAAGCTCTGAGGGCCTCCGGGCCCCGTGGGGCCTCCCATGCCAGGATAGTTCCTGTTCTCAGCGGGACCAGAGCTCATCCAGGGCGGCCGGTTCTGTAGAACAAAACGAGTCGATGAACACAGTCCTCTGAGCCAATCAGAGTGAGGACCTGGGACTCACACTAACCGGAGGAGGCTGGTTGCTGTTCGGTCCAGAGGATCGAGGGGCTGGACTGCTGGAGTGTCCTCCTCCTGAGGACGGCAGCGGCGCCTCCCCCAGCTCCGCCATGAGGGACAGATACTCCTTGTCCATCCGGGCCTTGTCCTGGGCCGACTGGGGAGGTTCTCCACCTGCTGCTCTCTGGCTTGCAAAGGTGCTGCACAAACAAATAGGAACCACTGCTGAACTCTGCAGATGGAAGCGGCAGCATGAACAGCCTCCCCTCCATTACCTGGTGTACTTGCAGTCAGACGAAATGTGACCAGCTCCTCCACATTTGGTACAGAGGGTGGTGTTGGTGATGCTGCGGGGCTCGGAGTTCTGCCAGGGACGGAGGATCCTACAAACAAGCAGCTTCTCTTCAGAAGTGCCAACTAGACAGAACCATCAGACTCTGGGAACCCAAACAGCACCGACCTGTTATCGTCCTCCCTCAGGGTACCGTTGAGCCTGGCCAGCTCCCTCAGCTGCATCTTTCTCAGGTCGTTCTGATCCTCAGGCGTCTCGATTCCCTGCTTCAGGATGTTACGAATCTGAACACAAATTGGAATATTAGTTGATACAAAGCTGTTCAACTAAATGCAGGCTGATCTGCTGGCAGCGTGTTCCTCTGGAGCCAACCTGTTCCACAGCCTTCTTGACGTTCTCCATGGTGTTAGCAGTGACCAGGGCGTGAAGCGGCTCGTCCTCACCAGGCAGCATCTGGCCATCTTTACGGCCGACTTTCCCTTCCTTCACAGAACCTTTTCCTCTGATCATGATCTTAGCACAGCATTCTTTCTCAATGTTCTTCAGAGTGTTGCCACTAAAAACAGAAAAACATCAGAATCTGGAATTTTATTTTAACATAAAACATCTAACATAAACCAAGAGGGAGCATAAACAATAACATAGTTAACATATATGAATGAGCAACCAGCCAATCCAGCTTACCGGGGCCCAATGAGCAAACCCACAAAGTTGATTTCAGGGTATTCATCTTGGGGGATCATAACTTTGTCGCTCACTCTGGTGGCTGGAGGCCTGAAGGGAAAACATGGAAAACTTTTACAGAGAGAAAGCGACAGTTTTCTCAACAACTAAAAGTTTAGACGAGATTTGTTTTATTTTTCTATGCAAACATTGATCACTAGGAGCAGTTAACAGAAAGACTGGGTTTTAATGAATTCTATTTGGAGCCTGGTGTCAGAAATCTGACACCAAATCTTCTGCTGCATCTCTATAATGACTTCTATCCAAATATATACAGCTCATGTTGGATATGACTGTACGGCTGGTGCTGTAAGAATTTTCTCAATGACAACATCTGTTGCTGGGAGCTCCATCAGGGAGTTACTAATGTGGTTCCTAAAATATTAATGCTCAAAACCTAAAAGAACTAAGTGCACTGATATATTGGGCAACTGATAAAACAACTGCAATTTGTTTTATCAGTTTTTTTTGTCAACTTTGCCAAAAAAAAACAACTAAACAATCCATTTAATAAAAAAAGAATGCAATTGGTGTACTACTAAAAAAGACTTCATGTTTGATTTTAATGAGTAAAACATCAGAAAGAGATGCAAGTGAATTCAATGTGCATGTTGAATCTGCATGTTGCAAGACATACTTGTAGTCAGCTGGAGGCTTGAAGTCGGGGTTGAGAGCAATCATCTCTGTGATGAGGGAGTGGCGCTCCTCCTCAATCTTCTTCCTAGTGCGATACTCACGGGTGTTCAGCCTTTTGCCCTCACTGTTGTAGATGGGCTCTGGAGAAGGAGACCTACAAGGAGACAAAATACAAGACACACAACAATGACGCCTTTCTACAAGCAGAAGCTCTTCCATCTACAACCAAACAGGCTCCCTAAAGCTGACTATGACTTCAGAATGTTGGGACAATTTGCATCTTAAAGAGATTTAGTTGGACTCATGGTCAGTGGAAAAGCAAAACTAAGCAAAAAGAAGTATGCACTGACATGTAAAGGTTAAGAGTCCATTCTGTCATACCATTCATTGTTAGACGTGTCAACCAAAACGCTTTAGCGAATTAACCCAGTAAAATGGAGGGGCATCAACAGAAGAAACATACAATAGAGAAAAGAAAAAAAGCCCACGCCAGTCTCCAGTCTGGACACAGCCACTCATTAAAAAGCACATGGGTGAGTTTGTCCAAACTTTTGAGTGGCACCGCATCTAAAAAATATATAAATAAAGTCAGAACGACACCTGCATACAGGATTTTTGGCCCACAATAAAGAACAGGTGAAGCTAAAAACCAAAGCAAAATTTAGAATGCTAAGCAGTCGCTGGCTTTGACGAGTGCTTGGTGCTGACGTGGTGGTGGAGGGCCGTACCTCTCCGTGGAGCTGAAAACCTGTGTTGGCGTGTTAAGAAGGCCCTGCACTTGAAAAAGAGTTAGATTGATGTGGGGTAATTTGGGTTAGAGGAAAGGAATTAGGATTAGATATCCACATGTTCCTACGCTCTCTTAACAGAGAGCAGCTTTTGTGTCCATGTGAAGAGTTGGGGGTTAGGGGGAAGTTTTCCTTTCAACGGTGACAACCTGTAACATCTCCCGAGCCGTTTCTCTTACGTTGGACAAGGGGATGGTTCACAGGACTGCTGCGGTTCTTCTTATGTTTTGGATGCTGTGGAAATGTCTGAGAAACTAACACAGTGTGCAAGTTCAAGTGGCTTTAACTAGCAGAGGTCAAGTGGATACACTGAGGGCAAGTCACTTCCTGTAAAAACAGATGCTTTATGACCCTACGTTACAGACTGGCCACTTCTAAAACAAGCACAGCTCTGCCCAGTTTCTTTCAGATCTCAAGAGTCCAAAGGGAAAAGGGGAATGCAGCCCCCTTCACTGCAGGGAGTTGTTTAAAGGCGTATGTTAGGAAAAACTCAGATGACCAGCAACAAAATTACTCGTTTCCAATCTTCCTCACTATCCTGTTATATGCTTTGTACTCGCTAGGAACTCAAACACTGGCAAAAACTTAAAATAATCATCATTAAAAAAGAAAGTCAAAAGGTTAATGTTCCCAAAAAAATCCAAATTATCTGAGCTAATTTACCCCAAAATATGCTCAAGTCGATATACTTTCTGCCAAAATCCTGCTTCAACAGAAACCATTCAACACACGTAGCATATTGTCATTAGTTTACATGGTGCTATAAAGCAAACAGTACAGAAAGTGGGTCAAACTGTGGCTGTGGCCAAAACTGAAGCATAAAAGTCCACCATTAAGTAAAATGAATAAGGTGGAGATATCCCAAAATATTTTATTTGCTCTGGTACTGACCCAACTACATTATTAAACACTAATTTTAACAAATATTGTTTTGTTTTTTTTAAACCCAAGAATCAAACAGTTCACTTGTTTTCTTTTACATGTTTAGTCTGCGTTCACACTGCAGCTTAAGTGACCCAATTCCCATATTTTTTGACGTAATGCAACCTGTATCTGATCTTTTCATGACCGTCTGAATGTGACTCATATACAATATGTGTCCGATTCAAATGCGACCCAACATCCAGGCCGCATTCATCCGAACTGAACATCACTGATACTCAACAAATCTCACTATTCTGTGTCCTGATACGCGCAACAGGGAAGAAAATCAACTATAGTGGACTATAATGAAGGTTAAGTTGTTAATATGCTGCTCAGGTTGGACAACTTCAAATACGTAAGCTAAGCTCTGCTGTTAGCCTCCTTGTTTATTTCGGCAAACACTGAGCACTTCCTCTTCTTTTGATGGCTGTTGTACTGGCTGGGAACTCAAACACTGACAATAGAGGGCTATTGCGCCCTCTATTGCACATGCGGGACATTTTCAAGTTGTTTGCTCGTTCACACTGCATTCTTGGCAGTGTAAACGGCCCCTGCAAAAAATCGGAATTGACAAAAAAAAAAAAAAAAATCTGAATTGGATCAATTCAGGCTGCAGTTCTTCAACTGAACCTCACTGTATTTATTTTGAGAATTTCTTCCCATTTCATTCAAAACATAAAAAGGTATTGGAGAGCCATAATTCCTGCAACAAAGAATAACCTTCCATTTTCAAAAAGAATTAAAATTCTGGGTTAAAAAAAGCTGGATTTCTAGAATGGTTTCTAATTGTGTTGAAGTTTAACAAATGACTCAAATTATTGTGACTCGGAGCTTATTTCAAGCCTCTATTAAGAATAAACATTTACATCCTGAATGTCCTTTTCTCCTCTGCTTTAGCCTCATGGCATTTCATTCTAAATTCCTATGTACACGACCTGACAGACGTTTAGTTTTTAAAGATTCTTTCCTTTGTTCATTAAATTGTTCCTCTTTTTGTTTTCCTGTGACAAAACGATTTGGATATTGGGCTCCAGGTGTTACTCTAACACACCCAGCTGTGTGTCAGAATGTAAACAATGCAGCAAAAAGGTAAATTAACTCCTCACATCAGACATGTGGCACAGAATCCTTAACATTAAAGTGACAGTTTAGTGTTTTTTTCTGAAACATTAACAAGGTCATGAACAGTAATGTTTTACCAGTAGTGGATCACTCTGGCATCTTCCAGAAAACTGACCAATCAGAACAGAGCCATGTCTAGCATGGATTTCCATTTCTCAAAATGATTTTTATATCAAAAGATATCAAAGCAATTCATGCAAACAGCTACAGAACCCTTGCATTTTCTCTAAGTGGTTATGAACAAATAGATCTGTAGTCATTTACACTGAGGACCATGGTGAGTAGCAGCAGATAAGAAATGACCTTGGCTTGTAAAATATGAACTGAAATGTGAAGCCTGGCCCTGGTGTTTGGCAAGTTGCTAACAAAAAACTAAGGTTATTCAAATGAAAATGTTTAAACGTTTCTAACCATGGAAAAGTAAAAACAACAACAAAAAAAACAAACAAACAAGTGCTGACATGTATTATAGATTTAATAAACTGTTTGCATAAACTGCAATAATATCCTTGAATAATTAGAAATTATAACAACTTTAATAAATTGCCTGGTTGGATTTTTTAAAAGGAGGTTACTATCTGACAAAAGATGAGATGATAAATAGTTATAAACTCTAGAGAACCATTCTGCATGGAAAAATGGACTAAATTCTAAATACTTTTGACGCATTTTTCAAATCTTCAATTTAAGGCTGCATATGCCTTAAATTGCTAATAACTTGGTCTATTCCATACAGATCTGATGATCTGATGTTCTCTAAGCTTCATCTTTTAAATGTAAAACTCAACTCAGATATATTACAGTCTATATTTGTTTAGGTCATTGATATTTACTTGTAGCAGCTTATTTTTACCTTCCTACCTGTATAAATATGAGAGGTTTATTCTCCCTTTAACAGCTCTCTCCTCTGGGGCTGGGTGGTATGTTAGTATGTGTTTATGTTCTGTTGTTTTTGTCATCTACAAATACAATACTTAAATATTTGAACAAAAAAAAAAATCATACAGAAAGAAATATGCATTTAAATCCCATGTGGAAAAACTCAATAAACTGAAGTAGAACAACTAATAACATTACCATAATCAACTTCGTGTCAGATGGGTGTCCAAACTGTCCATAATGTCCTTTTTCTAGTTTATTTAGCACAGAATTTAGCACAGCTATCATGGTGAAGAGGGACTATAGGTTTGGAATCTATCATTTTAAATTCTATTATTTTTAGCCAGGAATCAAAATTCCATACAAAAAAAGATCAGAATGTGTTTCAACAGGTTACATTTACATTCAGAGAAGGGCTGGGCGATTTACAAACTTTGTTGCTTACAAAAATTCACATTATGATAAATTGGTATTTTATTTACAAGTTTACTCATTGGGCTTCCACAGTTCAGAGTGATGTCAGCCCGATATCTTTTCTTTAACTTTGCGTTTATTTTCACAAAAAAGCAAGTTTCAAAAAAAAAAGTTTTATCATTTGTACCTTCCCTTTTAAGGGTTGGGGGGCTGGGGGGTTGAGGTTAAATTTTGAAGCTATATCGCCCAGCCCTAACTCAGAGCTTCCACTGCACAGGTTATTAAATGACGATGTGCCTTTTCTGTCTACATCGTTTCCTCTGTTTTAACACAAGATGGAATTCTGCCCAGATGCTACAGCATGTTGAACGCCCCCCACATAAAGCTGGAGATGTTGAGGCAACACACCATTTATACCTAAAGTTTACATTTAGTCTTTAATAAATAGAAAATGTTTGGTTTAAACTCATTCAAAACATCTTCACATCATGAGTTTTACAGATGTAATTCAGTAGCAATATTGAACCGTCAAGTCATTGATAAAACTAACTTTTTTAAAAAGCTAAATAATTTTGGCTACAATTACCAATTATATTCTTTATTACACCTTTTTGGACCTGAGCTCACAAACAAATCAAGACCTCAATTTTTCTAAACAGTCACTTAGTGAAGAGGTAGATAAGTAAACCTTGGACCTTTTAGCTAACACTAATATAAAATAAAACAAACATTTATAGTGAAAAATCAACATTAGTCTTCCAAATAGGCAAAAGGTAGAGAAAGTGTTACTGTTTGAGGGTTTAATCTTTTCCAACCTGTCCTCAGGGTTAACAGGGATTCCCAGGTCTCCTGTACGCAGTTTACGAGTCAGGTCTTCAATCTGCAGTTGGACTGGAAGAATTCAGGTTAGGAAAGAAAACAAGGATGGAGAGAAATGTGGTTACCACAGCAACATCAGAGAGAGAGTGCTCTGCACTTCAGAGAGCAAAGTCTCAATCACTACTGCAGTAAAGACAATTGGTGAGTCTGTTAAAAAGGGAGATCAAATCAACATGGTAAGACTACAGCAGAAAGCTGGAGTCCTTTCTGGTGCTACGCACACATTGTAATCACAATAAATATGCCTGTGAGATCATTTCAATTAGGGTTACAGACAACCAACCTTTGTTCCACAATGATTAAGCATGAGAACATGTCAAATGATGAACCATGGTTCCTAAAAATGCCTGCCACCTCACCAATACTTCAAACAAGGCTGGGGTCGACTTCCATGTGCACAGCTGCACTCGGTTTAAAGGCTTCGGCATTTTAAGGACAAACTTGGTCAATTTGGGTTTATTTTTGTTTCAGTAACAGAACAGGTGATTACAGTCACATTTGGCACTCCACAGATCTAACACTGAGGGGCTGCTGTGACACAAAGACAAGTCTCATATTCAGGAGGCAATGAAGAAAGGAATAGATCAGACATTTCATGCACATTATGAGAAACGGAAAGGAGTATCCCCTTGAACACAGATTCATTAATCCTTTACGTGATTATTCTGAGTTAAAGAGGTGGATATGCATCCTAGTTTAACTCCATGTTCACAACAATTTCATTCTGAAACTCTTGTTTTAGGGGATCTACTTCATGAGCAAACTAAGTGTGACAAGGAGGGTGGATACAGATGGATGTTTACATACCAGTGAAGAACAACCATTACCAATGAGGGGACAACGTCAATACTGGTGTTAGTTTCAGACAAAGAGACTCATTTAAATTAAAAATAGTTCAACATTTGTTCCTGTGGGAGAAATGTTTCCTCCTGGGAACAGCTTTCAATGAAACTGGTTAAATTGAACATGTAGTGCAAGCAGACTGAGAAGTCAAGCAATGCAATTTAGTTACCTTTTTTTATTAATAACATTTCTCCTCCTACTGTTAACATTCATACATGTAAAAATAAAATTATTTGAATTCAGTAATTTTGTCCTAATGAATTAAGCTATGCTGCTTCCAAATATTAAAACTTCAATCATTTATACATCCAGCTGATCCTTCGTGCATTGATGGCATCATGAGTTTCTATAACTGGATCAACACTGATGTTCTACAGTTCTCATCTGGTTACAGTAAAGGTCGGCCCTTTCCTTAGATTTACTTTCTCATTCTGTTACTCATCACCAGCGCAAACTGCTTTTGGGCCTTTACAGGTTACATTTTCACTCAAGTACTGGGAGATGAGAGGGGGGGCTACTCTGATCAGACACTTTTTTTAATTCATCCATCACAAGCTCTTGTTAATGGTGTCCAATGGTATGCAAACCAAAAGGCTACAGAACATAGCAAAACCACTTGCAGAGAAATAACCATCATAGCATCTTATATGAACATTTATAATAATTATTGCTCATCAGGATTTTATTTTGCTTCGTTTCCGCAGCTGGAGATAGATTTTACATGCAACAATTAAAATATATAAATTATATATTACTTTTAAAATACTGATTTAAGATGTTAGCTACATATACTTAAAATGAAACTTTTGGACCAGTCCAGCTGCTGGGAACTCAGCAAACAATAAATAACAGTAACACTGATGACATCAGAAAACAAGAACTTTAAATGCAATTAATGAAGCATATCACAAATACCATTTACAGCCATATTTGATAGAAGATAATTAGCATTTACCTATATAAGCTCTTTCCTGGTCTCGGGTGAGTCCAGGGGGAATGACAGTCGGCATTCCTGGAATGATGGTCTTCTGATCTGGGGTCTCACTGCTCCATCGACTCTTTTTCCTTTTCTTTTGGCCAAAATCTAACAAAATACAATTCCAATATGTCAAACATTTCAGTGATACATTGCAGGATCAGCTATAGATACTTTGATCAAGACAGCCCTAAACGAACACAAGACAGTTATATCAAAAGCACAATGAAACTTAGAAAAGGTTTGTTTAAAAGTTGCAACTTTTCCAATGGTGAAACTGTTTAAATTTCTAGCCAGAGATGTATCACCTTTTACAAATGCCAATGTATTTATTATAACCATTTTGAAAAGTTCACTAACATACTAAACCTTTCAAAATCCTCACTGTCCTAAAACAGCAGAAGTCATTTTTGCCAAAAGTGTCCCTTCATTCCCCCCAAAATTACCACCATTATTTAAGAAAAGTGACTAAAAATATTGCATCTTGTTGTAGCCCAAAACTTTACTCCAGACAACAAAAGAACTAATGGACATGAACCACGGGTTGGAAGAAATCAGTTTAGGATTTCGAACTGAGGCCAAACAAAAGCAGCCCAGAATCCTTTAAATATGTGGAACTGCCCTTTACAGCTGCACCACCACAGAACACCTTTGGCACTAACGTGCCATATAGGATGCTAACTTTAGGGTCATAGAATATATCTCTGAATACAAGCTATATTATGCAGCTAGATGTTATTTCACTTTCAGGAAATTAAAACGTTTTCTTGATGTACCCAAATCTTTAGGAGGAAAGGTTCACCCAGTAACAACACGGCTGCAAACGCTGTGAACTAATGAACGTTAGCAAACGATGCGGACTCCATTTTATGAAGGCCGGGGCTGTTATGCGGCCTAAGCGCCGACATGAGGCTAACAAGGTTTCACTCACTTACCCGTTTTAGCCATTCCGGATATCACTCCTTGTTGTGGCGGAGCCTGGGACGAAAAACCTGTCCCTGGACTAAACGGGTGCGCTGGAGCGAACGCAGTGCTCGGCATAGAACCCGGGTAACTCTGGAGAGAAGGGAACGACCCAGGTGGCGCGGGAGTCGGCATCAGCCCGTTGCCCGCACCAGGCCCGGCGTCAAACCCGCGTTTAGCACCGATACTGGGGTGCAACTTCCCGAGGGGAGTTGCATTCGCTCCAGTGGCCATTTTCACTTAAATGTCCTTAAAAGTGGCTCTGAATCAATAAACTCCAAATTCAGTCAGGAATAGTTTAATTTAACCAACGTAGAGTTCTGATAGCGTTGTCCGTGGGACCTACGCCTAATGCTTTAATCAAAATGGCGCCTGACGAAATTTTACAAAGCGATCCTGGATAGCATGTCTAAATAAAACGCCTTGCTATTGGCCAGTCAGACCTTTGTGCTCTGGGAGGTCATTGGTCAATTTACCTGTTTTTTTTTGTTTTGTTTAGTTTTTAGCACGATTATTTCTATGCGATAAAGTACCATATTGAATAGAATATAAACCCTGACATGTTTATCAAAACACATTTCATTACAACTCAGCGGTACAAAAACACTCGCTGTTTATATGGAGATTAATTTCAATTTTGCTTCAAACGACTACAAACTATAAAACAAAATAATATAAAATTTAATGCTGAATAATGTAAAATAATGCTGAAAAACCAAGGTGTTAAATTATTCATCTATATGCTTTTCCAGTACGTTTTAAATCCTGATTTTTTTAATGATAAAATTATTTAAGTTTAAAGTTCAAAAACAGGCTTAACATTTTCTAAGCATTTCTTGACCAGATGTGGTTTCAAACAATTTCTTGAGAGCCTTTCTATTCTCAGGCTAATTTCCCACCTAAATATTCGTTTCTTTCGATAAGAAAGAACAACAGAAGTCATGCAAAACATTCCTCCCTTAAATTCTATGATTTTACATATAATGGGTAGAAAAAATATCCACATGTTTTAAGCCGGGCATGACCAGTGAGTCCTGGGAGCCGTTTGTGCAAATCAAGTATGGAGCAAATCTTGCCAAAAGCAGTTAATACAATAGACATGTTCTATTTGGGGGGCGAGATTTTCAGAGACAAATATTTTTTTTTATGAACCATGTTTACGCTTCCATTTTAATTTTGTTGGAAATACAATACCAAACACCTCCTCCACACCTCATTAATGTCCCTTTCTTTTTTTTTAAGTGACTACAATTTTATATCCCTAAATTTAAAACTATTCACTGAAAAAAATGTGGAAATTTTTGATATAGCAGTTGGCTACATCTTTGGTGTTTTGCATCAGCAACAATTTAGCAATTCCTTTTCTACAGCAAATACAAAAGTGTTAAAATCTTATAATCTATGTAGTTAATATTAGCTCAACTGTAATGCCAAAATGTTTAGAAACCACCTTCTGAAACCTTTTCACATTCTGTCAAATTACAGCCAGAAACTTAAATTATTTTGAATGGGATTTTATGCAAGAAAACTTAAAAAAACCCCACCATTTTTCATTAAAAATATTTAAAAAATGAGCCATGCAGTTTTATTAGGTCTACCTTCATCCAACTAACTTTTACTGCAGCCCCATCTGCATTGTGTCTCCATCAGTTTTCACATGTAGAATGTAAGATTCTTGTCATTGTTGCAAAATAGTTAAAACTCAAGTTTTTCTATCAAAACTTCCAACCCAGACTTTCGACTGACTCCTTAATGTTGCTGGGTTCCCAAACTGACCAAACAAAACCAGTCAGAGCTGTTGCTGAGCAAAATTTTGAATTTACTTTTTCATAAGAAACAAAAATAATTCCAGAAAACTGAATACAAACACCTGATAGTTTATGAAGGACAACAATAACTAACATCAGTGTCAGTCCAAACCAACTGCATCCGAATGCAGCAGCTCATCTTTACAGAGGCAGGTAGAGCGAATAATGTGAACACGTCCAGCGACGCACCGGTTTCCCCACCCGGCCGATTACTGGCAGCTTATGTGCGTAGGCGCGGGGCGGGTTGGCAGGCAGAGAGGAGGACGAGGAAAACGTGGTCTGAAAAGGCCGGCGGCCCTGGCACCGCCGACCCATTTGCCGTCCACCAATTACAAAGGAGAATGCTGGAGGTCCTGACTGTGGCGAGATGAAACGAGCCTTGGGGAAAACATCCCGAGAAACACCGGCGGAGCGTTGGCCCGAACGTGATGAGGACGACCTGGAGCGCTGCACGGTGGAGGAGCGAGCCAGAGACCTGAGGAGGAAAACAGTGGAAAAGTGGGTCCGCTGCATTCAGAACTAAAACAAATAATGAGAACTCAGACTTCTTATTCTGCCAGCTTTACCTTCCTGCTCCTGTGGCTGCGAGGCTCGGAGGTGGAGGGTCGGTGCGAGGACTCCCATCCTGTCGTGGGCTGATGTTGAGGTTGGCGGTCAGCTGCGGCATTTTCCGGGCTGTGTCAGTGTTTGAGGCTGGGCCCAGTGGCTCCTTCCGAGCCTCCCTGAAATAGGCCGGAGCGCAGGGGGGATAGCTCCCAAACCCTGGTCCTGTGCTAAACCTGACGGCCAGACTGTCCCCAAAGAAAGAGTAAAGCTCACTGTACATCGCCGGAAGAGGGACTGGGGACCACTCCTCCCAGGGGCAGCCCGCGCCGCCTGCTTGGAGGTGGCTGGCGATCCCCAGAGCGGCTTCCGACAGAGGCTCTGATGGAGGACTGAGGCCCGGGGAGCCCACCCTGTACCCCACAGACCCGGCTCCAGAACCTGGCTGGCAGCTGGATCCGCCCTCTGCTGACTGGGACAGAGACACAACCTTCATCTTCAGCAGGCGCTCCACTGCCACCTGCAGGACATACAACCAAACTGCAATCCTGCTTGTCCTGGTTGACATGACATAATAAGACGGGAGACTCTGGTCTGCCAGCATGAGCTCAAAACGGCATTTTGTTGTTTAAATGAGAACTTTATGTGTTTGTATTTGTAAATAGAACAAGGAATTAAGAGAAAATTAAACTTTCCACAGAAAACCACAGGCTGTGTAAGATAATCCAGCAGGTTGAGAGTTTTTTCTACTTGGACAGAGAACATAGTAAACAGAGATCAAGTGATAATTATCTGCTGTCTACAGGTTAGAAAAGCAATAAAAACAGAGGAGCAACTGGAGGCAGCAAACTGTCAATTTGGTGTCAAAAACATTCTGTTCTTCCCGAGTTACATCCAACCTCAAATAAGCAACAGAGACAATGAGCCACTCTGCTGAAAAATTAAACCTGGTCAAAAAGAGGCAACAGAGATCAATGGATCACACAGTGACTGCAAGCCCAAACCATCAGTCCTACACCACCGTGCTTCATAGCTGGAATCAGGTGTTTGTGCTGATACTAAAACCCATATTTTTTTCTGCTTTAAGAATTTAGTTTCCTAAACCAGGCTGTGCCATCATGTCCCTTAAAGAGACAAGAGGCTTTCTTGGCAGCTATTCCTTCTCTTATCGTCTTCAGGTGGTTTGAAAACACAAACTTTATCACAGCAAATCTAATCCTCTGGATTCTGAGGAGAAGCTGTTGTTTGAAGTCTCTATAGATATTAGATTGACTGGCATCAGTCAGGTCATTGTAGCTGCATTTCCACTGACCACATGATTGCGGAAAATACCTAAATAAATTTGCTAAACGGAAACCCACCCATTTCGAGAAAAAAAACTCAAATTTTTTCAAGAAGAGATATTACTATTACTGGAGCAAAAAACAAAACAGGAAGTGGTAGTAGGATGATGATGCAGCATGTTTTTGTGGGATCATGGATTCCTAATAGTTTGGCAAAAGCGATCAGAAGCAACAAGAACTTCTACAGTCATTTCTGATGCGTTTCTGCTTTAGCTTTGGGTTTCCCACCTCTACAGCGTTGCAGGAAGCAGTAGGAGGGACTTCAGATTTTCAGGCTGCTCCTGTACTTTGTAGAGATGCAACAATAAATCAGCCCGATTTCTTTAGCTTTGAGGGATCGGTTGATACTTCCATGTGAAATCAATTTCATCTACCGTCCTCATCTATGTCCACAAAGGTGTAAAAATCAACCACTGTCACTTCTGCTCTGATGAGATAATAATCTGTTTCCTGCTCTTTTCATTCTGCATAATAAGTTAAGGCGGTCTTTTCACAATGTTTGCTGTGAATATAGCGTATGAAATTTTTTTCTCGGGTTTCCTGAGACAAATGGATGTCGACTGGACTTTTATCATGTTGAAGTCGTGCAACCCGAGATGCTAGCAATACATACCAGGATAGCTCCGTAGACCTTGTGTCCATCTGCTTTGACTTGTGCATTGGACACTGAGTAGTCGTCCAGAACAGCCTGCAGGTTGGCCCAGTAAGCAGGGAGGTGTGGGAAAAGAACTCTTTCCACAGCCTGAAACACAGACAGGTTAACAGAGATTAGCAGGAGTCTCCTTCAGGACAATATGGAAAACAACAATAGAAATCAAAACAATTCCTATCAGACAATAAATATATTAACAGACCCTCTGGATTTGACATGAAATGTTTTCTAGCTCTAAGAGCCCTGTACTTTAAAAGATACTGATGTTGGAAACAGAATCCTCCCAGCTCCCAGAAGACTGATGAGCATTAGGATAAAGTTAGAACGTCTATGTGAGGACCAAGCAACTTGAACCAAAACAAGGACTAAAAAAATATGCTGATGTACAGATTTAGTTTTGCACCACTGATGCCAGACAGTTCTACTAAAAAAGCAAAAGATTTGGCAGATTTCCAAACAGATTTGGTAGTGGACCTACCTTCCAACCCAGAGCATGAAGGCCCACAACCGCTCCGTAATGGGAGCAGAGTGGCCTGACTGGGTCAGAGAGAACCTTCTGGAGAGAGAGCAGGATCTGGTGGTAGAGACCACTCACTAGATCACCGTGAGTCCTGGAGAAAAAAACTCAGTTAGGAGGCTGCATGCAGGATGAGACATAGTTCATTATCTGCTGTTCTGCTGTTCTAACCAACTGTTACCAATCCAGTACCTACTGTCCATTCTTTCATCTCTTCATCCCAGAGGTTCTAAATCTAAAGCCAGATAACCGGAGGTCTACCTGCCCACCACTAACGGTAACATTTTGAAAAAATACCAGAAGATGTGGCTGAGTAGCAGGGCTGCGTAATCCCGGAGGGTCCAGTGGTCATTGAGTGGGTTGATGGAGGCGGCGAGTGGCTCCAAGATGCAGTACATGACGCTGGAGACCAGGCTGCGGACGTAGGAGCCCAGGTACAGGTACGGGTTCTGGACCAGGCTCTTCACCATGTGCAGGAGCCTGTTGAGCTGCTCCAGGTCGTGGCTTACTGATTTGACCTGGAACGACACACAGATACAAGGATCAGCAAGAACAGAGGCTCTCAGCTCTAATCAAAGCAATGAAGTGAGAACGGTGACCTACTCCACTGATGACATAGACAAAGTATGGCAGCAGGGCAGCAATCTTTGAGTTGGACTGAAGGTCGAGCAGCGCCATCTGGAACGCAGAGAGAAGAGAGTAAAGAAGCAGCACTTGTGCTGTGCTGAGCAGCTGCTCACCTTCATGAGGTGGGGGTCATCTCCCAGGATGGCCCTGGTGATCTGCTGGTAGTACTTGAGCAGGTCATCTGACAGAGTCTGCACAGCAGTGGGAACTATGGGGCCACAACCCAACAGGACAGGTTTCAACAGGGTCAGAACTTCATAATCTTGGTAATCGGTGAATGTGAAACCAAATCTGATCTTCCTGAGAAAAGCTCTGAAAATCAGCCACTGTCCTCTTCTGCACTGAGATCTGACTGACCACCCACCAGGTCACATCTGCATGTGTGCACTTAACAATAGTCACCCCACCATTAACAACTTTGTCTCTGAATTTAGCAGATTTTCAGACAAAAAAAATCTGCTAAATTGGATTTGGCCAGAAAACTGCAATTGGTGGACCCATAAAAAGACCCAATCCCTTTAACTGAGACTTTATTTTTCATTTGCATTCAACTTTTAAGACAAAAAAAAAATCGGAATTGACCAAAATCAAAACCAGCATGTCGGGTTTTTAAAGATTGGTGATCGGACAGAAAACTGAAATCGGTGCACTGCTAGTGAATAGTACTGCAACTGTGTAAAATTACAATGTTAAGTTATGTGGAAGCACTAAGGAATGTTTTGAGTTTTGTAGCTATGCTACGTGTAACAAACTGATGAGGGGGAGGGCTGAATTTGTTTACAGCCTTAAAGGTGTATTCCCTTGATCCCTGACTCTGAGCGGTTGAGTCTTACCTGTCCCCTGAGGCTCTACGTTGCCCTTGCCATCCAGATACGCCACATTAACTGGAAGGACACATCAGACATCAGCACACATTCCTTCTGCAGATTAGGAAGAGTACGTTTCAGCAGCACCAAGCATGCGACCACCATGCTAACAGGTCTGATTACATACCTCGCACCATGGTCTCAGCACAACCTTTGGGAATGTTGGTGGCCAGGGCCAGCTCTATCAGGTTAATTTCACGGTCCTCAACAAAGAACAGCTCTCCCTCTTTGACCGATCGGAAAGGCAGAGCGTCCTGCGCCCCATAACCACAGACGGCCTGATAAGGAAGCAGATATCAGGCCTCCGGAGGGAGCAGCAGCAGAAACATGCTGACAGGCATTAGGTCGCACCTCCACTCGGCTCCATCGCAGAGCTCTGTTCAAGTCCTCCACAGTCAGCTTCCTCCTCTTGGCATGTCTCATGAACTGGGAACTCGTCTGTTTGGGTCACAGACAACCAGAGGTGTCGAAGGAACAACAAAAGTATTCTTTTCTTTTCAAATATACATTTAGGTCCAAAATAATAATGTGATGGAATAAATAAAAACAAAACATTGCCAGGTAGCTCTGACCTGCGCTGCCTCCCTGAGGCGGTAACACACATCTTCAGCAAGAAGAGCCGCTACATCATCAGCAAGATCCACGCCGGTGCTCTCTGCCATGAGCTTGACGGAGTCCCGGGAAACCTCAGCAAAGCGCCGCTCCTCGCGGTCTGCCATGGCAACGGGGCCACGCAGAGACTGTCACGGCAACGGGGCCACGCAAAGACTGTCACGGCAACGGGGCCACGCAGAGACTGTCACAGCAACGGGGCCACGCAGAGACTGTCACGGCAACGGGGCCACGCAGAAACTGTCACGGCAACGGGGCCACGCAGAAACTGTCACGGCAAAGCAGTTAGGATATCACACCTCTTGTGCTTTTCTTCTCCCTGTAGATAACGGCAGAAACAGAAGGTTGTCTAAAGTGAAGGAGGAAAAAAGACAAAAACAAAATAAGGCATTTATTAGCAAAATGAAAGTTTCACAAAGTGTGTAAAAATTTAAAAAAAGAGCACACAGCAATTATAAAAATATATAGCGTGAGAAGCTCGGTCATCCGGGAGGGACTCAGAGTAGAGCAGCTGCTTCTTCACGTCAAGAGGAGCCAGTTGAGGCTCGGGCATCTGGTCAGGATGCCTCCTGGACGCCTCCCTGGTGA
>CAEGAF010086705.1:0-10376 GCA_903067075.1 Micropoecilia bifurca | reverse complement strand
GCGGGGTGATTGGTCCGGCTTTAAAAACTATAAACATATCTTTTAGGATTAAATCTGCTCCGATAGTTAAACGCTCAAAATAACCCAGACGCTTGCAATCAAACTTAAAAAAAACAAACAGATGAGCTTAGCCTGGCGGTGGCGCTAGTAAAGCATGGCGGGCCGCCAGGCCTGACATACTGGGGGAAATCCTGGAGTTTCATTTTTGCCACTGGCTCATTTCTGTTCCAAACCCGTTCAAGGCTTCATTTGTTCTGCACAAAAAACATTCTCCTGCTACGTATAATATTCTATTATCTATTGTACATCTCTGTCGTGATACAAATCTTAAGTGATCTTAAAAAGTGATCTTAATTTGAGTTGGTGAAGTTTTCTGATGTTTTTGTTTATTTTGTTTTTGGCAAACATGTTTTCCCTCGAGTCTCTGTAATGTTGAATTCAATTTCTTCCTCCAGCCTTTGAGTCTTGAGTAGCTTCTTCTTATTATTCTTCTTCTTCCCTCGTTGCTCTCCTCCTCCTCTGTAGTCCATGAACATCCTCGCGTCCGTCCTGCTGCTATACGCCAAAGAAGAAGAAGCTTTCTGGCTGCTGGTGGCCGTTTGTGAGCGGATGCTGCCCGACTACTTCAACCGCAGGGTCATCGGTAAGCCATCACGCATTCTGTCTTAAACTCCTACACCAGAAGATGTTTATTGGGTTGTGGTTTTATTGTCTAAACTCTTGCTTCCGAGACTCCAAAAAACCCAGAAAAGCTTATTTTTAGCCTTTAAACGAAGAGGCTTATTTCCTGTGTTTCACAGGCTGTTTATTTTTGACCTGCCAGGAGCTTTTGAAGCAATTTCCGCTTCCTTTAAATGTCCACATTTAAAGCAGCAATGATTGGTTTCCGAGAACCTGGCCGTGTTGTTCAGGTCGGACAGAAAATAATAAGTGGGAGTCATTTTTATCCTGTTAGGTAAAAATCTAAGAGAGGAAAAACAACAACAAGAAGTAAATGTAAGTGATGAGCTGCCTGTGTAATTCATGAAGTGTGTATCGCTAACCAAGGAGCTAATGGGGGTAAAACGGAATCTGGTGCTGCACTCTGACTAACGCTGCCGGTGTTGAGCGGATGCTGCCATCTAGTGGCCAGAATATGAAAAAAAAAATGTTTGTTTCTTAAATATTATAAAACTAGAACTTTTTCATTATTTTGATAAAATTTCTGTGGCTTTTCTTTGTCATTTACAAATCCATTCATCAGAAAATGTTAATGTTTATTTTAAAAAATGCCATAAAATTTATTTTCAGTTTATTTTGTTTATTTTGTTAAGACGAACATGTTACATGTTACATGTTATGAACAAGTTATGAATGCTTGAGTGCTGTATCATTTAAAAGATATTATATAATTTTTGTTATTTTTTTCCCTATAATACCCAAAGATAAAAGCAAAGTGACTTTAGAGAGAAGGCTAAGTAATATTATTAATCTGACTTCTCCTTTTCATTCAGAAAATGTTCACTTTAAACTGTAAATTAAAGAAATAAATAATAACAATGATACAATGCGTTAGCTTAAACCTTTTCCAGCCACCAAAGTTAAAAATGAGTCAGATTCACCATCTTGACTGACCGGTTCTGTAGCAGCGTCATGCTTATTTATTTATTTTAGTCACTTTGTGAAATGATTCACCCCTTGTGTCATCCATGTGTGGCATCTGTAAGGCATCTGGACTCTGCTGTCCTGCCCCTACAGGAGCCCAGGTGGACCAGTCTGTGTTTGAGGAGCTGATCAGGGAGCGCCTGCCGGAGCTGGCGGAGCAGGTCCCAGACCTGTCCACGCTGTCCTCCGTCTCCCTGTCCTGGTTCCTCACCCTCTTCCTCAGCGTCCTGCCCTTCCAAAGCGCCGTCTGCGTGGTGGACTGTTTCTTCTTCCAGGGCATCAAATCCATCTTCCAGCTGGGCCTGGCTGTGCTGGACGCCAACGCCGCGCAGCTGTCCGCCTGCACCGACGACGGCCAGGCGCTCATGATCCTCACCAGGTGGGTTAATATTTCAGTTGACTGAGGTTTACTGATAAATCTGGGTGTCTTTATCACTTCGTGCAGGACTAAAAGGACAAATAAAAGGGTTTTATGTTTGATTGAAGCCCCTACATCGTTTCCTCTGCAGTTTTCTTGATCAGGTTGGGAGTGAAGAGTCGCCTTGTGTCCCGCCGCCGCCTGCTGCAGAGGAAAACAGCTGCAGCGACACCGATGTCCCTGTTGTGAGACACATAAACATCACTGACCTCATCAGCGAGGCTTTGGGGGTGAGAGCAGACAGAACGTTATACATGATGTTGTTAAAGGGTTTCATCAGGGCTGGTTGAGGCCAATCACTGATCTTTAAGATGCCTGATTCCAACCTACACCATTTTGTCCAAGTTGCTAAATGAAGGAAAAGATCTGGGCAGATTTATTGTTACACTTCTTTATTTTATACTTGGTTATTCATATATTTTCTTTGAGGTCTTTGTGTTTAATGACTTTTGTATTATTTTCTTAAGCTGCGCTGATCTTTAAAAACCCTTAAAGATCATTTTTGAGCAACACTTTTTGTTGTTTCGTCTGAAAAGTCGCTAAATATAACGAGCAACTAAGGGTAAAATGAATTTCTTAGGTTTTTCTTACCTCTGTGTTCTGTTCTTTTTTTGTTCATAGTTTCTGGTTTTCGTATTTGTCAATTTTGCATTAAATACTTTACTGACATGTACCATGTTTACACAGTGAGACATCAGACATTTTCTTGGTGTAAAAGTTGTTTATTCATTCAGAAATTCAGAGACCTGTCGGTGCGGCACATTGAGCGTCTTCGCTGTCTGCACAGAGTCCGAGTTCTGCAGGCCCACGAAGACACCATCAAGGAAAACACTGTGAGCTGCTGATCTTTTCTTTTGAGTCAACATAAACACATCTTTGTATCCATGGCCAACATTCGTTGTGCTGTGTGTCGCCGTGCAGCTGCGCCTGGTGTCTCCAGACGTCTCCATCTCTCCTGAGAACCTGTCCGACCTGTACGACCTCTTTAAGGTGCTCTCTCTCGTTCCTCCTTGGATTAAAATATCTTCTGATCTTTCCTGAATAAAAAGCCTGGTCTCCTCTGCTCCGCCCTGCAGACGGAGCACTTTATCACTCTGTACTGGGGCGACAGCAGCTCGGCTGCGGCGGCGGCAGAAGCCGCGGCCTGGCAGCACGGCGACTCCGGTCACTCTTTCGTGGAACGGCAGTATCGGCTGGACCGGCCACAGTTCAAAAGCCTCTATGGGCTGCTGGCGCCGTGGCCGTCCGGGTGCAGCCAGCACACCGACACGCTCTCCAACCGCACCTTCACCCTGCTGGCCCCGGACCGGGACAACATGGTCACCTTCAAGGACTTCGCCATCTGGCTGGGTGGGCGGCAGAGAACGAATCAGCTCTAGAGCCGATCGCCGGAAGACAAAACCGCCTTCCTGACGTTTTCCTTTTTGTTCCAGACACGCTGTACTGTGAGGAGCTGAATGTGAAAATAAGGTTCCTCTACCGCCTCCACATTCCTCCAGGTGATTATCAACCTGATGAAACAATGTGAGTTGCTGTCAGGACTGTGAGTGATGCTCTTGGCTCTTTGCATGCCTGCAGCTCTGACAGAGAGCGAGGATGAACCGTCCCTCCGGAGCCCCCTGCTGTCCACCAACAGGCCCCTCTACGTTAACAAAGAGACTCCAGGTTCACCAACACACATGTTTCCCTCACAGGCTCTTCAGATACCTTATGTATTCTCTTATAAACCAGGTCTGATTACATGTGATCTTGTAGTTTCAGAAAGTGAAGAAGAAGAGGTGAAAGACTACCAGGAGCAGCTGAAGCTGATGCTTCAGGATTTGGTCAAGGAGAAGGAGAAAGACGCAGACAAACCTCTGCCGCTGATGAATCAGGTGCTGAAAACGAGAGCTGCTTCAGGGCGTCTGCAGGTTCCAGCAGATATTGTTTAAGACTTTTTAAGACCTCCAGTCACAGAACGCAGTGAGGATGTCTGTGTGCAACTCATTCTGTCTAGCAGAAAGGTCCAGAGAAATAAGAAACTTGAAGTTTAAGACCTGTGATTAATGTATTTAAGGTCATATTAGAACATTTTAAAGCCATACTTTAGTTTAGACACACAAATTTAAGACTTTTTAAGGATGCGTAAACAGCTTGTACTTAGTTTTGTTTCTTTGCTAATGTGGAAGCTAGTGCTAGCAGAGGTGGGCAGCGTACCCAGAAATGGTAAAAGTAGCGCAACTTTAAATTATTTTTACTGAAGTAAATGTAAAAACTATCTGTCTGAGAAATTACTTAAGAGCAAAAAGGTAATTGATAAAAAAATAAATAAAAAGCTACTCTAGTACTGAGTAACGGATCAAATCATAAATCATTTAATATTTAAGAATTACATCACATGGAAAATAAGGTTTTGTAGAAATTTTGATATTTTAAAAATGAAAATGAAAATTCAGATGAAAAACAACAAAATCAGGCAAAAGGAAAATTTTTCCAAATCCATTTATTTCGATATAAAGCTGAAAGTTTTTGCTGTGAAGCTAAAAAAACATCACTAAAGTAAATGTAGCTTGTTGCTACGCAGTAACAAGTCACCCTGTGGTAAAATCGAACATCTGCTCTCGTTTCCCAGCGAGAGTTCATCCAGTTCTGCAAGACGCTCTACAGCATGTTCCATGGCGACCCGGAGGAGAACGACCTCTTCCAGGCCATCGCTACGGTAACCAGCCTCGTGCTGCAGATCGGCGAGGCCGGTCACCACGAACAGAACAAAGCATCGGAGGAGAAACCGGCGAAACTCACGCCGTCGTCCGACGGGGCTCTGGCAGCCGACGACGAGTGGACGGTCAGCTACGCTCAGATCCTGGCCTCGCTGCTCACCGAGCAGGTACTGGTGAACTTCTTCGAGAAGCCGGCCGACCTGACGGAAAAAATCGCACAGGCCAAACAGAACCAGTACCAGCAGCGGGCGGGTTTGCTCACGCTGCAGAAAGGGACCAGGTGACTGTGAGAAGGACGACGGTTCGTCTGCGATGTCTGATCAAGACGAAGGCCTTACCTGTAACGTGAAACCCACTGGCCCTGCAGCTCCTCCGTGACGACGCTCGGCGGGGAAATGTTCAGGGTCACCAGGCTCTAATCAGCCGCTCTCTACAACGTTTACACACTCTGACTAATTACAGCATTAATTATTATACGTCCTCGATCACAGTAACCCGCCTGCCTTATCTGAACATTTTACCAGTCGACCTTATGCACTGATGGGACAGACTTAAAGGTTAAACAAAAGAAGTTTGTTTTGTATTCATTTAGTGCTTGTGTTTCTGTCATAGGAAATGTTTCTCTTTTTAATTAAAGACATTTAAAAATAATTTTTAATTCTTTTCATTGAAGTTGAGACATTTAGGTCACCAAGGTGTTGGTCATCCATGCAGGGATTGTTCATGCAACAATTCCAGTAAATAAGTGGTACACAACCTTTCTACATGCCAGAAAAAACACCTTTTCTGTCCTACTTTCCCATAATACTGGGACTGCTGCAAGTTTTTAGACAGAATCAACTTTAAACAAAATCTATGTGGCGTCCAGGATGTTTTTGTAAACTACCAAAAAAAAAAAAAATCAATCTTCTTCCATAACCATTCCAGGCCTCAAATATAAATTAGAAGGTCTGTGGGATGAACAGGCTGATTAAAGATGATCTAAACACATTGTGCAAAAATGGTCCAATATTTAAGTTGGGAAAATGTCATAAATTAGGTCCTACTGCCAAAGTTGTGTGCACAAATCATGAACAGGTTGGGTGCCAATAATTGTGGGGATTGAGAAAAACAATAAAATCTTAACACTGGAACTGTCCACACTGAATAATACTCCAATAAAAGCCTTGATTTACACATAAATTCAGATAAATTTGTGTTTTTTACATGTCTTTCCACTGATTCCAATCAAGAATTTGGAGAATGAAAACAGTAAAGTTGGTAAAATCTCTACAGGACTTTTTTTTTCCTTGGTGAGCTGGTCAATTTCAGTCACCAAATTTTTGGATGTGAATAAAAGTGATGGATACAAAAGAAAAGAAGGAGGCAGAATGCTGCAGGAGGTTGTGTGCTTTATTAACTACTGATTAAACGTAGAGGACGACCTTCAGTCAGGACCCAAATAATCGGAAGAAACAAAACACACATAAATTGCTGTCAGCCGGCCTTCGTTTCAAAAGGAGGCTTAATTCATACAACTCTTCTGGAGAGGCTTGATCATGGAGGATAAGTGGCACAACTAACTCCTATTCACTAAACCCATTCAGATCTTAGTCATTACTGGGTCTAGTCAGGGTTCTCAGAAGGAAACGGCGGCTTTGGACAAAAACGGTACATTAAATTACGGCATCAAATGGTTGAAATGTACAAAACAGTGTGAGGGTCAGGTTGTCTGCTAGCGAGTCGTGTTTCCCCACAGCGGGGGTCTTGGAACGATCTGAAACAGTCCGTCATCTACAGCAGGCGTGTTGAGTGAAACCAGTGTTAAAACGTCACGTCATGAAGCTTGTGTCACATCCACAGGAAGCACGGCAACGGCGCGTGAACGGCAACGGACTTAACGAGAAGCACAACTCAAATACTGTCGAAGAGCAACAGATTACACTAAGCCACGGTTGGGGACGGCGGGAAGACCGGCCAGCTTGCCCTGTGGATGGGTCTCGCCCACTCTGGAGGGACGATGGGGGGGCTTTGTCTCTTAGATGGCCTCCACGTAGTTGGCGGGCAGCATGCCGGTCTTGCCGGTGCGCTGCACGGTGCCGTACATCCAGCCCTCGTCGATGGACTGAACGTTGACGATGACGTCGCCGTCTTTGAACGACACCTCGTCGCTGTCTGCAGCCAGGTAGTCGTACATGGCGCGCACGGTTTTCTGCAGGAAGCAAAGAGACGGAGGGGTTTGAGGAGAGTCTGAGGTCAGGAGTTTGTTTACATTCACAACCAAGGAAGATTTATTTTGGAGGGCCTAAAACGGAAATCCTGTGTATAGTTTGACTTAAAAGCTCACATGTAGGCATCAGAGGAATGAATGTCTTCATAACTGACTTTTAGGGATAGATTCAAATGGTTTTTTTAATATTATATTCAGCATCAATGACTGTCAGGGGGGAAATTAGGGAACAAAATTTAAACTAGTGCCAAAATGATTGATTTCAGCACTAGTTGACGATTTTTTAAATAATTAACTAATGCAGATTCAAAAATGTTTCTTTTGTTGAAAGTACAAGACTCAGCGAAAACTGTACAAAAATATGTACATTTAGCAATTAAAATGGGAAAAAAAGAGTTGTCTGTAAATATGTTCAACCCAAAACTTAACTGGACTAAATTCACCCGGCGCACTTTACACTTCTTAGTCAGTTAATGTAAAATATAGTCAACAGGTCAGCATTACACTGTCCTGATGAGTTGAGCATAAAGGGTTGAGGTTTTCACAGGTTGGTCAATTTTGATCTGATTAATCGTTAGAATAATCGATGGATTAATCAATACCTAGAATAGTTTAAACATGTAATTCTTATTCTTTAAAAATCACTATAAATGTATATTTTAATATCGTTCCACCATAAAAAAAAAAGTCAAGTAAACCCTTAAATGAACAGCATTAATTCCCATGTAAACATGTGAGCTGGACTTGTTCCTCCTGAAGTGTCTCTGGTGTTTCAGGTGACTGCGTCCTACTGACCCCAGTGGTGGACGGGTGTGAGGGGACGGAGGAGACGGTGGTCTGCTGGGTGGCCACGGACGATGACCTCTGCTGCACCTCCACAGTCCTGGTCTGCTGGTAGCCTGCAGATATCCGACAAACGGCCGGGTAAGGGACATGCGCAGCACGAACGAAGCTCAAAACCAAAAACAGCTCAAGTGTCTCATTTGATAGTGACCCGTGGAGCTGGCCATGAAGCCGTTGCTGTAGAGAGACGGGTGGTGGTCGACCTCCTGCGACACCTCGGACTTCTCGTCCGCCATGCCGCTCAGGGCGCTGGTGGAGCGGGAATGCTCCTTGCTGCGGCGCTGCGCTTGCACTGTCGGGTCGGAGCAAATCAGGTCAGAGTGGGAGAAACGAGCCGGACGTTTGAAACACGGTTAGACCAACAGCAAACCATTCGCTTGTATTTATGTTTGCTTTACAAGGGAAAACCCACATATATTTGGTAAGAGACACTTTAGATTACGTAAATATTTTTTAGGGTTCCTATTTTTATTAGTTTTACTTTTCTAGAATTAGCTATTGAGAGGTGATTTTTTAAAAATTTAATTAAGAAATATAAAATAAAAAAGTTCAATATATATTTGATGTTTCTAAAAGTGTGGAGGCTTTTATGGAACATTGAAAAAATAGAAAACAAAACAACGAATCAATAAACAAAGAAGGAAAGGAAGGAAGCAAAAAAGGAAGGAAGGAGAGAGGAAAAAGCAAAGACAAAAGAGGAAACAACGAATAGTAAAAGTGATCAAAGAGAGAAAGAAGAAGGAAAAATATAGGGTACAGAATAAAAGATATGATGGATATGAGGAGAGAAATAAAAAGGATAAACACCAGGAAATAAATCAGGGAAAGAAAGGAAGGAAGGAAGGACACAGGGAAGGAAAAATGATAAGGAGGGAGGAAACAATGATGGAGAGGAAGAAAAAACAGAAAGACAAATGGTAAAACACTAGGAAGAAGCGAAAGTAAACAAGGGCACAAAGCAAAAAAAATAGAAATGAAGGAAGGTATGAGAGCAGGAAGAAAGACAATGAAACAATGAAATGTACAAGAAAGAAAGAAAGAAAGAAAGAAAGAAAGAAAAACATTAGCGGGAAGGAAAGGCAACATGGATTAAAAAAATAATAAAAGTAACATTTTTTCCACACTTTTTTTGCATATCTGGAAAATCACCAATGCTAATCAATTTAATACTTTCAGTCCTGTTTTATTTTTTCTTGTTTATTAAATCCAAACCTCCGTCTTTTATTGATGAACCAGTTTAAATAATTTTCCTCTCTGGATGTGAATCTCACCTGACATCATGTGCAAACTCCTGGACTGGATGTTGTCCTCTGCTGGGTCGTAGTCAAACACGGAGCCGGGGTTGGTGCGCCACACACGCAGATCTGCGCGCACACACACACACACACACACACACACACACACACACACACACACACACACACACACACACACACACACACGGTTACTCAATTCCTTATTTTAATAAAAGAGCTGTGCTTAAAAAAAAGCACATTCACAAAATCAGCATAATACTGATTGGTGTGAGATTTAGGACACTTTAGTCCTAAATCTGACCCCTGATCCCTGACAAGGCTTTGGTCCCACAAGGGGGAGTGGGTCCCCACAATGAGGTATGTGTCAGGGAAATGGTCCCCACAATGTATTATAAACAAACGCACACACAACTATCTAACTACTAGAGCCAACACATAACTGACAGGATGTGGTTCTATTTCTACCCACTAGTTTGTCACAGAGAGGGTAAAAACAAAAGAAACCTACTTATTTGACACTAAGAATAGAAGCGAATCCATTAAAAACAAAAAAATAAAATAGAAACTGCTCAGTAAACCTAGGGACCTAGAGACAATCCAAAAGTTTACGCTGGGTTATTAGCTTCAAATATTTACTGCTGATGTCTAAATCATTTCCATCCTGGCGTTGAGCTGTCCGTACCGGTGATGGTCTCCTGGTCGTGCTCCATGGCGCGTCTCCTCTCCATCTCCACCACGCGCCGCTGGATGCCACGGTAACTGATGTCACTGAAGTCCTGCATGTTCTTCTTGACGCGCTCCGTCACGGGGTCGGAGGTTGTGGGGGTGAAGCTGCCTTTGCTCTTCTCAAAGTCCTCGTGGTATTTTACCTGCAGGAGTCAAATCAAGGTCGTTTGCGAGTTAAGCGTTTTGTTTTATGATCCTAAACCAGATCTTACTTCCTGTTCAGGGTCTGGTTTCCTGTAGGCACTAGGGCTGTATAATATCAATATCGCGATATGTATTGATATTTTCTTTCCTAGAAAAAAAATCGATATTCATCTGCAAGTAACATCCAGCTGTCACCTTGTTCACTCATTGCTTGCTTCGCACCAGGTCATCAGGTTTAGAGTGATTCCTTCAGACGTTCGGGTTAAAAAGGTATCAAACTATTCAGAGCAGGTACTTGGTTAACTTTATTTACTTTACTAATGCATGTAAGATACAGTTTGTACTGTTTCAATTAAAAGAAACATGTTTTCTCACCACTTCTTTGATTAATTTTGTCCAGCTGTCGACTTTAAGTCTGTGTCCAACCAGAGCCAGGT
>CAEGAF010086691.1:0-30637 GCA_903067075.1 Micropoecilia bifurca | reverse complement strand
AGTCACAAAATAACACCAAAATCACTCTGTCCCTCTAAAATCTTTCAGAAAATCGCAAAAGTGTATTGAATTGTATCGTTTGCTGAACATCGCAATATATATTGTATCGTGGGCAGAATATTGCAATATATATTGTATTATGGGCAGAATATTGTGTATTGTATCGTAAGATTATTGTATCACTCAGCCCTACTCATTAGTCTATTTATGTGGTCAGTATTTTTCTATAGCCTGGATAAACCAGTTTGTTGCCGTTCAGCTGTGAAACTTTTACAAGAAATGTTTGTGTTTCAGTGTTGTGCCAAACCCGTGTTTCTCCGTGTCTCCTCCAGAGATGGCCGCCCTCTACGTGTCCCCTCACCCCGATGACTTCAGGAGTCTGCTGGCTCTCATCGCTGCTGAGTTTTGTCCATCATCTCGTCCTCGGATCATCTCGGAGGATCCGCCAGCCTCCCTGAATGCCCGCTCCAGACCCACCCTGGCCCTGGCCGCTGCCGGGGACGGGGACTCCGTTCTGAGCGGGGCCAGTGCGGTGGCCTGGTACCTGGCTTTTCAGGGGAAGAGGGCTGGGCTGGATTCAAAGCAGCAGAGCCAAGTGTGGCAGTGGCTCAGCTTTGCAGACAACGAGCTCACCCCAGTTTCCTGTGCCGTGGTCTTCCCTCTGATGGCAGTGATGGGCGTAGATAAAAAGGTAAGCAAAGGCTTGTTGTGAATTTAGATGCAGAATTCTTTCCTCTTTAATATCTTCACATTTTATGTTGCAAGGGCTGGGCGATGTGGCTGAAAAATCTATCACAATGTAAGCGTTTAATATCAGTGGATGTCGATAATTATTGATTAGTTTTTAGTTTTTTAGTTTTAAATTTCTGAAATTCAGCCAAACTGGTGGTGTGACCTTTCCTCTTGAGTTGTTGTTCAGTTTCAGTTTCTCGTGTTTATTTTGAACAACAGTGTTCAAAATAAACACTGAGGTTTATTTTGAAGCAGTTATGAGGCACAGTGGCAAAACCTGAAACTGCTGTTGTGCAAAGTTACTGTAAAGGTTGTTGCTAGGTAACCACAAGTTACGGTAAAGGATGTTGCCAGGTAACCACAAGTTACAAAGGTTGTTGCCAGGTAACCAAAGAGTTAGTGAGTTAAGTTGATGCCACTGATGTGACCTTCAGAGGTTGAGTGGCTAAAGCCTTTCCTCTGCCTACATCCCCCAGAATGCTGTGCGGTTCTGGATTGGAGTTCAGTGAAAGTGTTGAACAATCTATCGAATGTATTTTCTGTTGATATTGATATAACTACTGTTTTATATAATGTTATTGATTTGTTGTCCAGCTCTACTTTCTAGACCCATCATATGACACAAATAGAGAAATGTCCAAAGAACTCACTGCTCTAACAGCTTTGTACAACTTTACCCAGAAAAATGTAAGCTTGGTTAGAGATTCTCAGTCAGATTTAGATGTTTTATTTTAACACATTAATATGATTTGATCTAAACCATTGGACTGTAACTGTGGCTGTGTATTCAGGGTTGTTGACCTACTGGCTCTCTGCCCATTTTGGATTCTCTTAAAGATTGTCTTCCAGGGCTGCTCTATGTTTAGTTTCAGTTTTTGTTCCTCGTGTTTGTTTTATCCTTTCACAGCTTTTGGCAAACTGCAAACGGGTTTCCTTTAACTCTAGCTTTCTTTGTTCCACTCTTCAATAAAGGTTGAATTTATGGAGTGCATAATAAAGTATCTCCCACTTGTATCACAAATCTGACACATACACACTTCTACAAGTTTGGTTAAAGTTTCACAAGTTTTATTTTGAAAAAAATTGATTGGGGAAAATGTTGTTTTTGTTTTTTTTGCCTGATATTATTTTGTAATTATTTTATTTATATCATTTTTTTTTCAATTTGGTCTTTAAAATAAAATAAAAAAATCCACATAGCTTTGAATATTGGTTCATCTGATGATTGATCGATCAGTTACTCGTGTAGCCTTTAAACCAAATACTTTTTTAGTCTTGAGTAATTTGTTGGAGAGCTACTTTTTAATTTTATTTGAGAAAAAAAATATCTTGAAGTTTCACTTGTACTCTTACTTGAATACAGTTTTTGGTACTTTATCCAACTCTGATGAGATTAGATTGTCTGAATTATCTTCTTTTACTCTTTTTTGATTTTCAGCTGCAGCAGACTTCGCGGGCGGAGCTCATGCGGGTTCTAAAAGTTCTGGATCAGGCCTTGGCACCGAGAACGTACCTGGTGGGAGAGAGCCTCACTCTGGCTGACATGGCCGTTGCTACAGCTGTTCTTCTGCCGTTCAAATATGTACGTATGCAGCACAGCCATATGATAAATGCTTCCCCCTGCCTGGTCTTTTCTGGTTTTAGTTTAATGTTTTATTTTCAGGCGTTGGAGCCTTCAGACAGGAAGGCAGTGACCAACGTGACCAGATGGTTCACAACCTGCATCAACCAGCCTCAGTTCCTGAAGGTGCTGGGAGAGATCGCTCTTTGTGAGAAAGTGGGACCAGTAACACCGACACCCAATGCTGCTGGAAAAGCTGCAAATGTTGCTGTGGACTCCAACAGTTCTGCTGCAAATGGTAAACCGAGTCCTCCATTTGTAAATATTAGAGGAATATTTTGAGATTCGCAGCAATGTTTATCTCTGAGTTTGCGTATTAATTTTCACCTTCAGGTCCACCAAAAACGGAGGCACAGCTGAAAAAGGAAGCAAAGAAGAGAGAAAAACTGGAAAAGTTTCAACAGAAGAAGGAAATGGAGGCAAAGAAAAAGACACAACCTGCAGCAGAGGTACGGAAAATAATTAATCTTTGAAAGAGTGTTTTTTTCATTTCAAAAAGTGTCAAAATGTACATCACACATAAATGCTTTGTCTTCAGTCCTTGCTGCTTTTGTCTCCCAGAAAAAGGCAAAACCTGAGAAGAAAGAGCTTGGAGTCATTACATACGACATTCCTACAAACCCCGGAGAGAAAAAAGGTAGTTTGAACATCGCAGATCTGGTTAATCTTCATCATTTAAATTTTTTTTGACACATTGAATAACTGAAATACAGCAGAGCTACAAGACTTTCCTGCTTGCATTGAAATACAATCAGGAACACAGAAGAGTCGAGACCAAACTTCATTAATTGTTCTGAGTGTTTTTCTTGGTAACTATCCTGGAAATTAAGATTTACCTTCTCACAACCTGCAACAAGAACACAAAACGGTTTCCTTCTTAAATAATTTTGTATGCTATAAATTTATACACAAAACCCTTTATACAATTTGCATAAAATTCTCCTAGCAAGATGCAGGGAGTCCATGATTTTTACTCAATAGTCAATTTGCCATTGAGTATATTCTGATAAAATTATAATTATATGGGCTGCTTGTGTTATCCTGACATGTTATTCCTCTCCGTTTTGCGGGACTAATAATTATTTTCACCATGTAATATGAATTGTTTATAGCTCCTCTGTGACCTCTGCTTTTAGACGTCGTCAGTGCGCTTCCTGACTCGTACAGCCCTCAGTACGTGGAGGCTGCCTGGTATCCATGGTGGGAGAAGCAGGGCTTTTTCAAACCTGAGTTTGGTGTAAGTGTGTCCCTCTTCTTTGTTTGTGCCAACTCTGGATCAGAAGGAATAATTTGAATCTCCTGCATTTTATAGAGGAAGAGCATTAGTGAGCCGAACCCTCGTGGCATCTTCATGATGTGCATCCCTCCTCCAAACGTGACCGGATCTCTTCACCTGGGTCACGCTCTCACCAACGCCATTCAGGATTGTTTGACCAGATGGTAATTTATACTTCACTGCCTGGTAACTGGAAATATCAAAGGAGTATTTCACTGAAATTGTGAATTTTAAAGGGCACCAATTATGCAAAATTCACACTTTGCACGACTTTGTACTTCCATTTGGATTTCTACTGCTTCTAAAAACATCCCACACAATTTAAAAATCTCCACCTGCTGTTGTTTTGGCAATAAGTTCATGTTTTTAGGTGTTTGGAAAATGAGACGTTTCAAAAAACTTTCTGAATGTAAGGTTACAAATCAGCAGGCACTTTCCATCACCTAGCAACCCCAGGAAAGCCCAGCCCGTTACCTAGCAACCCAAATGGAATTCCAACAAGTTTGATCAGCTGGTTTTACTGCTATATGTACTGTGCAATGGCTGCTGGAAAAGACAAGCGTTTTATTGTTGACTTACCATTCAGAAACCTCTTGTTGGTACTTTTATTTAAGTGTCACTAGTCCCCAGCTCACATGGACTTATAAGATGATCCAAATACAAAACCTACCAAATAAAATGGCTGCAGAAATACCATTACATCATTAAATCTTTAAACTCAACCATCAACACTCAATCACTCATGTTTTTTTCCCAGCTTTACAGACAACAGTACATACAAGTACAACCAAGAAAATCTTAAATCAGAATACGGAGGACAGTAAAGGACAAAATGCTGCCCATCTTAAGCCACATTAAGGTCACACAAAACACAGACACAGACTCTATTCTCAACAGGAAAATCTTTATAATTACTTTATGCCAATGCTAGAGGAAGGCTACCAGTTCTGATCTGGGCACAAAGGAGCCACTGCTTTCTGGATAAATTTAGTTTTCATAGGGCCCAGTTTGATACTCTCTCTTTAGCTGAATATAGATTCTCAATTTTATTTTCCCACAGATGTTTTTCATTAAAAATTTTTTTTTTTTTGAGGAATTTAAATTGCACTACAGTTTATTCTTGAAAATGTACTTTAAATATATGTATTCTTTTCAAAGATGCACGATTACATAATGCCACATCTGTTTGCAGCCATTTCCCCATGTGAGTGAAAACGTTGAGTTGGGGGCGTGGTCAGCAGCAGCTTACTTGGATTTGAAGTGACAAGACCCCTAAAAAATAGGCAAAACTGGTCAGGAAGCTCACTAAGACGTTATGAACATGTTTAGTATACAGACGTATCCTAACCGGTTCAAGCTCACTAAGATGTCATGAACATGTTTAGTATACAGATGTATCCTAACCGGTTCAAGGAAGCGTAACAGGTCACCTTTAGAGTTGTAGTGAGCTGATGAGGTTCGTCTTTAGGCACAGGATGCGGGGGGAAACCACGCTGTGGAACCCGGGCTGCGACCACGCCGGCATCGCAACACAAGTGGTGGTGGAGAAGAAGCTGAAGAGAGAGAAAGGTCTGAGCCGCCACGATCTGGGCAGGGAGAACTTCATCCAGGAAGTCTGGAAATGGAAGAACGAGTGAGTCCAAATACCAGCCGAAAAATGGATCCAAAACGACTTTTAATAAACAGCTAATGAAGATGAACGTTGTCCTCTGAAGGAAGGGAGACCGTATTTACCACCAGCTGAAGAAGCTGGGCTCCTCTCTGGACTGGGACAGGGCCTGCTTCACCATGGACCAGAAGCTGTCCTACGCAGTGCAGGAGGCCTTCATCCGCATGCATGACGAAGGAGTGATTTACCGGAGCAAGAGGCTCGTCAACTGGTCCTGCACACTGAACTCCGCCATCTCTGACATAGAGGTCAGTTTGAACCTGTCCTCATTTTTCTCTGTTGACATGTACCGTATTAAAAGTTAAATAACCTTTTTATTTTTTCATTCTGTTCCAGCTTTATTTCTAAAGCACTTTAACTACAGTGCAGTTGACCAAAGTGTTGTATGCTTAACAAAAAATTAAAACACAGCAAATACATTAACAGTAACTGTAAAACCCAACAATTCAAGCTGAGTTAAAGACCAATGAGAAAAAGTTAGCTTTAAGAGAAGTCTGACATTAGATCAGCATATATTTTTCCTGCTGTTCTGAAATCAATCACATAAAGTCATGTGACTTTTGTTTTTTTTTTTTAGGAAAGGAGTGTTATTCATAAATTCAAAATATTAAAAAGGATTTTGAACATTCGCTGTATTAAAAGAAAACCATCTGGTTCTCAAATTCTTCCAGGCTCAGTTGAACTAATTTATTCTCAGCTATGAGAACATAATTCAGGTCACTTTCTTTTAAAATGCTTCCTATATTTAGCCGAGTTTAATAAATTAGATAAGTGCTGATTTGGGTGCAGCAAATTTGGCTTTTCAGTAAAAGTCTCTGCATAAATGTGGCTCTATTCATAAAAGCTTGGTCATAAAAATACAGATACTTTATGTCCAATTAAACATTTTCCATTATAAGAAAAATTTGTCGGTAATAATTTTACTCTGACTAGTAAATAAAGTCTCAAAAACAAATTTGTATGATTCTTGACCTCAAATGATTTACTGTGTTTGAAACTAATTTAATTGAACTCTATCATTTTAAACACTTTGAGAACTTGTGCACTTTATTCTAGTTTAAAAATCAAGTGAAGTTGTGGGAAAGAACGACTCTAATCCACCATTAGAAGTTATCCTGACCTGTAAATTTGTTTCCAGAGCTGTAAATGTGCAGATAGAGACAAAATGAAACCTGATTCCTGCCTGCCATCTGCCGGCTCTGGTCACAGTGTTCCCTCCTCAATAAACCTTTAATATTTGTCTTCCAGGTGGATAAAAAGGAGCTCAGTGGCAGAACTCTGCTCCCTGTGCCTGGCTACAAGGAGAAAGTAGAGTGCGGGGTCTTGGTGTCCTTCGCTTACAAGGTGGATGGATCAGGTATATACAGGGGAGCAGAACAGATTAATTTAGCGAAGACGCCGTGTTCCGCCCTCAGTAAATTCCCTGAACTCGGTGTTCCTCAGATGAGGAAGTGATCGTGGCCACGACCCGTATCGAGACGATGTTGGGAGACACGGCGGTGGCCGTCCACCCCGCTGACCCCAGGTACCAGCACCTGAAGGGAAGAGTCGTGCTGCATCCCTTTTGCGAGCGCAAGATGCCGATAGTCTTCGACGACTTTGTGGACATAAATTTTGGAACGGGTGAGTTTTTGTAACAGGGAAAAGAGAAGAAGTAATGACAGAGTTGTTCAGCCGGGCCTTTTGGCTCATTACAGTTGTCCTTTTCCGTCCCTCTCCATCCTCTGCGTTCAGGTGCTGTCAAAATCACCCCGGCTCACGACCATAATGACTACGAGGTCGGAGAGAGACACAATCTGGCCTTCATCAACATCTTGGATGAAAATGGGCTGCTCATTAACGTGCCTCCTCCCTTCCTGGTACAGTGTCTCATTAGCTCTGTTCCTCCTGCAGCGAGGGCATTTTCTTTGTGACACTCAGCCAGCTTGGCTCAGGGAAGCCATTTTGTCTCAGAAGTCTCATTTTCACCTCCTCTGTCTGTCCCAAAGGGCATGAAGCGATTCGAGGCCAGAACAGCCGTGCTGCAGGCGCTGAAGGACAGAGGCCAGTTTAAAGAGATCAAAGACAACCCCATGGTTGTGCCCGTCTGCAGGTAGAGCGCAGACGGTTTTAAAGATTTATGTCTCTCATTTAGAATGATTTCCTAACCTTTGCCCTTTTCCCTCTCAATCAGCCGTTCGAAGGACATCGTGGAGCCGCTGCTGAAGCCGCAGTGGTACGTCAACTGCACAGAAATGGGCAAACAGGCTGCAGACGTCGTGAGGGAAGGGAAGCTGAAGATCATCCCTGATCACCACCTGAAGACGTGGTTCAACTGGATGGACAACATCAGGTAGGTCTGTTGTTTACATGGCCAATCGGCCAAAAGAGAGAAAATCCTTGTCGAGATTTGTACCTGCATGTTCAAACCAAGGCCGTTATATCAAAACTGAACATCAACTGAAATAAGTAAAAACTGCAATTAATGGGGGAAAACTGTGAATTACTAGAACTGTATCGTGTGTTTATAAAACTAACTAAAACATACTGAAATTAATAATATAATATTTTAGGTTTTTTGTTGATGAATCAATTTATTGATTCATCAACTGATGTGAAATTGTTTTTTCCCCTATACAAACTGTCAGCAAATCAGACAAAAAGTCACAATGAAATTAAAACTAATGAAAAACCCAAAACTATTATAACTCAAACTCGCACATAAGCAAAAGAAGTAAAGTTTTACCCATAGTTTTGGATCTGTAACAAGAAACTAAAATTGTAGCTTGTGTGTTTGTTTTTTACAAACATGAATTATTATCTATTGATGCACAAAGATAAAAATTCTCCGCCATTTTATTCTGCAAGGTTACAAAACTCAGTTCACAACTACACATTGTGTTGTTGCCATACTGGTTTGGCACGAGAGGATTTGCCTCAGACTTTAATTTTGGAAACTCTTGGAACAAAACAGAAACCAACAGCTTGTTGTTTACATGTGTAACAACCAGATCTCTGTTTGATGACGCTTGATTATTAAAGGTTTAATGTGCATGAGAAGAATCTAGCAAATGTTGTGCCAAACTCATTTTCATTTTGGGCCACATCACAATCAAGAACGTCTTCAAAGGTCAGTTTGTGGCACAATGTGGCTGATGCTGCATTTCACTTCTTGACATTAAACATTATTAAACATGTTTTCACCTTTATCTAATTTGGGCCACATCATAAAATAAAAATCTGTAACTATGAAACAGGGAATCTTTGCAAAACTTTGATTCTTTTTTTCAGAAGCAATTTCTCACAAATTGTCGATGTCTTGTTTAACAAAATCAATAATTTAAGAGTGGTTTTAAATTCTCCTCCATTTTTTTAGAGACTGGTGCATCTCCCGGCAGCTGTGGTGGGGTCACCGTATTCCCGCCTATTTCGTCACCGTAAATGATCCCGCTGTGAAGCCCGGCGAGGTAAACTGACATCTATCGCGTCTTTCAGCTGTGGAGGGTTTTAGACGACAGGCGAAAGCGATTTGCATCAGCATTGCTCATATCTTGCGTTTTTTGTTTTATCTCCAGGACATGGATGGTCATTACTGGGTGAGTGGCAGATCAGAGGAGGAGGCCAAAGAAAAAGCAGCAAAACGCTTCAATGTGTCTGTGGATAAAATTTCCCTCCGGCAGGGTGAGATTTACTCGTTTAGCTGGTTCAGTACCTCGGTTAGCCAGTCTGCAGCCACGCAGAGTCACTTAATTAAATCAATTTAACCAACGATTTGCGCGGACGAGCTAACCTTCTTCTGCTCTCGTGTTTCAGATGAGGATGTTCTGGACACTTGGTTCTCATCTGGCATTTTCCCCTTCTCTATTTTCGGATGGCCTAATGAGGTAAGACTCGTCTGACTCGCTACCGATGCAAATGCCACGAAGGCTGCAGTCTCCTCCGCAGAAGATAAGGAGCTGTAAAGCAGAGCTTATAAACTGGCAGCGCCTTCACCTCAATTCTGAGTTCACCTGTAACTTTTATGAAGATGATAAACAGGTTCATGTCTCGTAAAACGTGACTTTGAGAGTGTTTTTTTCCTCATGGGTCAGAACCAGGACCTGAACGTGTTCTACCCCGGCACCCTGCTGGAGACGGGTCATGACATCCTGTTCTTCTGGGTCGCCCGCATGGTGATGATGGGCCTGAAACTGACGGGCAAGCTGCCCTTCAAAGAGGTGAGGCCGGCCGACCTTTAGCGACCTTCAGCAGGAGGACGATCAGCCTGAACGGCGGCGTCTCTCATCGACAGGTTTACCTGCACGCCGTGGTGCGGGACGCTCACGGCAGGAAGATGAGCAAATCCCTCGGGAACGTCATCGACCCGCTGGACGTCATCACTGGGATTTCACTGGAGGTGAGAGTCGCTACTGACGTTACCCATAATGCCTCAGGAGGCGTTTTCTATGAGGTTAATAGAAATAAGTAACGATAGAAAATATACATTTACAGCAGGCCATGTGGACATCCATCCATCCATCCATTATTCTTTATCCTCCATCCATCCATCCATCCATCCATTATTCTTTATCCTCCATCCATCCATCCATCCATCCATCCATCCATCCATCCATCCATCCATCCATCCATCCATCCATCCATCCATTATTCTTTATCCTCCATCCATCCATTCATTCATTATTCTTTATCATCCATCCATCCATCTATTATTCTTTATCATCCAACCATCCATCCATCTGTCTCTGCATCAGTCTATCTGTCCATCCAGCTGTTGGTTTATCTATCAGATCATCCCTCCCTCCACTCATCCTTCCTTACTCTGTTTTCTGCAGGTTTCACATTTAAAGCTGTGCCTCTACTGAAACGTCAGCCAATAAATTCAGTTAAATTTGGTTTTTATTCTGTAGAAATTGGCTGAAAAGGACTGGAAACTCTGGAAAATTGAGTCTGGAGTTTTGTCCATTAAAAAAAAAAAACAAGACATGCAGAGATTCCCTCAGACACAAACACACAGAGATAAACTCCTTGTCTTTGTCTCCCAGTTGGGTTTTTTATTTTTACATGTTCACTACAAGCTCCTTGGCCCCCTGAAGCCCATATTGTTATAAAAAGCTTTATTAACCACCTCCTTCTGCTTCCAACAGGCTTTTATTGAAGCCATCAATCTCTCCTGCAGTTATTCAGTCAGCCGGAGCTGAACTGTCCTCTAGGGGGCACTGCTTCACTGGCAGTAAACTGAACTTTACCCTCTGTAATGTTTGTCCTTAGAACAGGTTTACTCGTCCAGGTCTGGGCATCGAAAACTTTTCCACATAATTTAGTTTGCAGTTTTCACAACATCCTAGAAACATCTGAGTGTGAAAAAATCCCTCCGAACAGCAGTTGAGATTTAGATTAGTATTTTATTATTTTTACTGTATTTTACACAAATTAGAACTAAAATACACAGCTGGAGCAAAAACAAAGTCCCACTAACATTTCCTTAAACCGCCTTCAGCTTTGATCGCAGCGTGCTGTCACTCAACATTGAATCTTGAATAAACATAAAACATTTGATTAAAAAGAACTAAAAAAAAACCTAATCTTTTTAAGCAGTTTTTCTCTTTTGGAGAAATGTTAAAAATATTTTTTTCAGTTTTTGGAATTTATAAAAGATTAGTTACTTAAAATAGATTTAAAAATCTGAGAGATATATGTGTATTTATCTGCAGCTGTGCAGTAACTCGACTGCTGACCCTAGTAGTGTTTAAAGGTGTCAGTTAAATATAATTATAGTAAAATATCACTTTGTAAATCTAGGTTTTTTTATCTGTTACAAGTAAAGAATAAAATCTGGAAAACATTTTTCAACTTGCTGTTTAGCATTTCCAGACCTGGAGCTCCTGACATTGGATTCATGTTATTAAAATGCGCTGCTCCCCATCCTGTAGGGTCTCCACGCCCAGCTGACGGACAGCAACTTGGATCCTGTAGAGGTGGAGAAGGCGAAGCAAGGCCAGAAGTCAGACTATCCAAACGGCATCCCGGAGTGTGGGACGGACGCTCTCCGGTTCGCGTTGTGCGCCTACACCAGCCAAGGTGAAATCCCTCACAGAGTTTCTGATTCTCCCTTTGACGCCCACCCAGTTTGTCATAAAAACCCATAAATAAACACAAGAACATCACTGCTGATAGAATATGTGGCTGATACGTTTATAAAATCCTGCGTTACTAAATCATCATGTGCGTCTGTTTTTTTTTTTTTCCTTCTCCCAAGGAAGGGACATCAACCTGGATGTCAACCGCATCCTGGGGTACCGTCACTTCTGCAACAAACTGTGGAACGCTGTGAAGTTTGCAATGAAAACACTTGGAGACAACTTTGTTCCCTCGGAAAAAGCCCAGGTGAGATCATGAGACGGAGCGAAGACAGGTGGCAGGTGATGAATGCAAATAGGTTTTGTTGTTTATTACTGCAGCAGTAGATCTTCTGCGTTGTTTATTTGGATTTCTACATGTTAAGCGGTGCGTTTGTTCAGCTGTCTGGAGAGGAGAGCGTGGCAGACAGGTGGATCCTGTCCAGGCTGAGTGCGGCTGTGGCTCTGTGTGACTCTGGCTTCAAGGCCTACGATTTCCCAGCCATCACCACCGCCGTCTACAACTTCTGGCTCTATGAGCTCTGTGACGTCTACTTGGTAAGAGCCACTACTTCTAGTTTATACTCTGCAAGGACAAGCGGGCGAAGACGCTGGGTGGACGGGTTATGGGCCGTAACAAACTCTGCATTGCAGGAAAGTGTGAAGCCGGTGTTCATTAAGGCAGACGAAGACAGCGCCACCCAGAGGCAGGCCGAAGTGTGCAGGCAGACCCTTTACACCTGTTTGGACGTGGGTTTGCGGCTTCTTTCCCCCCTGATGCCGTTCGTCACTGAGGAACTTTACCAGAGGTTACCTCGACGGAAACCTCAGACCGACCCACCCAGCATCTGCGTCACGTCCTACCCAGACACCACAGAGGTAAAACACACAGGAGTTAAATTAATCTGGACTTTAGATTATGCAGTTTGTTTGCTAGCAATGTGCTTCTCTTTGCTTTTTGAGTCAAAAGTGTCCCTGTAACGCCCTTCCTGTAGTTTTGCTGGAACAGCGAAGAGGTCGACCGCGACATGGACTTCGCCATGACGGTGGTCAAGACGATCCGATCCCTGAGGGCCGACTACAACCTGACCAAGACCAGAGCCGACTGTAAGGAAGCAGAGACTCTTAAAACGTCTAAATTTCTTTCTAATTTACTTTTGAGGCTTTCACTTTTTATCCAGAATCTCTTTTGTTGGTTTTTTGGAGGCCTGCTGGGTGGCTCTCTCAGCCTCCACTGACATGAATAGAGGTGGTGGGAAGTAATTGCATAGTTCAAGTACGGCACTTAAATAAAGTTGAGGCACTTAGCACTATTACTTCTAGATTATATATTCCTTTATTTCTCTCACTCCTACACATTTTTAACACAAATGTAGCTTTAAAATTTGAGTGCATGTTGCTGCATTAAAGCTTAACCCAACGTCACTCGCTGTCTAAAATCTGCCCTGTGTTTCGTCTTGCAGGCTACCTGCAGTGCCTAGATGCTGCAACCGTGTCTCTGCTGCAGAAATACAGCCTGCAGATCCAGACCTTGTCTTACTCTCAGGCCGTCATCCCTCTGACAGCCGAGCAGCCGGTCCCAGAAGGCTGCGCTGTGGCTATCGCTTCTGACAGATGTACTGTCAACCTCATGCTCAAGGTGAGAGCCCAGTAATCCGACTCCTCCTTTGTGCTGGAAATGGGTTAACGCGCTCGGATTTTTAAGTGCTTTAATGTGCTCCAAATTGAGACCGCAGAGACAGTCGCCGTGATCCGAGTCGGTGCATTTAAAGGCAGCTCTAATGTCGAATTTGTAAATAGGTCTGACGGGGCAGGCGGCGGGTTTGAAAAGCCTGCACAGCCGTGTTGAGACGCCGGGCTTTTGTGGTGTAAGAAAAATGAGGAGAAGGTGAATTTCAGGAGCCTTTTCTGCCTTTGACGGGTTTAAAGCGTCCAACAGAAAATACAAGGTAGAATCTTTCAGAGGGAAACATGAAGATAATCGACTCCATCGAATCCATCCCTGTCAGCCTCTCGATAGCCGACCAAACCGGTTTTCTTCTAGTCTTTTTTATTCATTTTGAAGGGATGACCATATTATCTCTACATGCTGACAGTCTGCTCTGTGTTGCATAGAATATCCAGCCTGGGAAATTATTTTTTAGCCATCTCCGGACTGATTCCTGTTCCAGGGAGATTCCTCTGGTGGCTTCTGTTCAGATTGTAGCTTTTGTTGCAAAATGCAAATAAGTAAATGTTGTAAAAATCCTGCCGGAGCAGCAGGTGTGACTGACTAAGGCTTAGCTTGAGTCTGAATGGAGAATAAGCAAAGCAATGCAGCCTCATTATTTTGTTTCTTTCTTTCCCCCCCCTCGTGTCAAACTAACTAAAGGCCCGGGGGCCAAATCCGGCCCACCATATAGACACACAAAACCTTTTTTAAATCTGTATTCTGCCAAATAAAAAAAAATTATGTTTTTCAAATTTAAGGGGAGCTGTTGAATGAAACACCTATTCATGTTTTAACTGTTTAATGCGTAGTTTTATTAATACATTTTACCACAACCATCCCTTTTATCATTCAGTTTATGGTAGAAAGAGAAAAAAAACAATAAATAATGCAAATGGAAACGATTGGGTTTGCTTTAATTTATCATGCAATTAATCAGTTTATTCTTATTGTGACCTAGCAGTATAACATGCTAACAGCTCAGTACCATGTCCTGGATGAGACACTCAGTTGTTGCCAAGCTGCTAATCCACCTCATTTGCTTTTGCTGCTCCTGATTAAAACTTTATGGTTAGAAAGCAGAGAGACATCGGAGTCGAGGAGATACAATAATAATCGCCTCTCCGTAAACGTACAAAAATGTTTTATTTGAGAACAGTTGTTAAACAATTTAAATTCTGTTTTACCAAAATAGCCGATCGTATCAGTGCAATATAATAATAAGCCTTTTTTTCTTATTTAGGCTTTCAGTTTTCTAACTACTTCATCCGGTAGTGAGGTAGAGAAAGAAAATCACCAACACCTGCTGTGAAACAACAGCAGCAGCAGCTTCTGTTTGTCTGAGTTTCTGCTGCTGCAGCCGCAGCAGAAACTTTTTAAGGCTTTTTACACCCACAGCAAGGAGTGGTATCTAGGGGTCGACTAGTCTCCATAGCAACCATTTATGTTCATGCTTTTGTGCACTTCTTTATGAGTTCCCAACATAAGGCAAGTGAGTAACACTCATAGCCTCCTAATTATGGCACCTGCTGGTGGGCGGGAAAATTGAGATGCAGAAAAAAATGGAGAAATGTAAAGATCTGGGTTAGTTTGACGAGTCAGATCAGGTGCTGTGGCCTCTTTTGGCACAATAATGTTCCCTACCGCATACGGGAATGGGAATGCAATTAAAATATAATACTTTATTGATACCAAAGGGAAATGAAATAGTTTGAGGTGTTGACTTTACCTCCAGCTTCCCCAGATCTCAGTGAATTTCTGAGATGTGGTGGAAAAAGTTGTTGAAAAAAGAGAAAATAAGTTGTGGAGAAAAAAAAGAAGTAATTGTGGATGGTGCAGCAGTCTGTTTTACTGCATGTCAGAAGAAGCCTCTGACTGAAGACACTATATTACATCTATTATGTTAAACTTAATTGATACCAAAAGGAAACTAGATTATATGGATAATACAAATATTAGTTAATATTAAGCCACCTGAAAAATCATTCCTACAGCAGAAACAACGTTTTCTAAAACCTTCAGCTTTTTGGCTCTGATGCTGCTTCTGTCCTCTCCAGTGGACATTTTGTGTCTCCAGTCCACTCTGTTGTCCAGGTCCATCGTGTCCAAACATTTTGGATTGGAGACCAAAAATATCCAGTAGAAAGTTCTCTAGGGGCCATAATTTTTTATTTATTATTTGTTTTACCTACCAAATAAACATTAAACTAAACAGAATATCTTAATAAAATAAGCAAAACAATCATATTTCTCTAGACAAGGCAAAAGTAAATCAGTAACAATATTCTAAATTTTTATCATCTTTTTCCTGTATTATTTCATGTCTTTTTAGCAACATGAACTGGATCTGTTGCTAAATTCCTATTTTCTCTTTACCAAATGTATTAGATGGGTGAGACCAAGACGTATTTTGGTTAAAAAAAAAAAAAAAACCTCTGGACGTTTTTGGTTCCTATTACCAATAAATTAACTGAATGAACACGTTATATGTTGCACCTCACATTTTGCCTATTTTTTTTATTTATCTTTTTGAATGTCATTAAACATTTAATCTAACATTGTTTTTAAATGAAGATCCACATCTCCTGCCTGAACTGGCAAAATACATTTACTTTATTCTTGAACTGTAATCAAAGGCCACCCAGACTCTTTCTCACTTTGGACACCCCTGGTCTAGGTGACCATTGTATTTTTAGCTTATTTCTGGCAGATAATCCATTCCTTGACAGCTTTGATTTGTTATGGTAACAGTAGAAGCTCTGTTAGGCAGGTGGTCATAATGTTTTGCCTGGAAGTGTGAAAAAGTTTTTGAGTCAAGTTGAACTTGACCTGTCGGTAAAGCGTGTCTAGTTCTGCTGCATCCTCTTGTTGTATTTGTGTAAATTAGGCTGAATATGCAACAGATGGGCTGACATTTTCCATATGTTTTTCTGCTGTTAATCAGCTGAAAGCTCCATTTCAGCTCAGACAAATTAGATGACAGCACTAACTCGGCCCTAAAAGCATAAACACACATCATCTGTATGCTAATCAAGGCATACATTCTCAGATCGCTGCTCCAGTATTTTACTCTCGCTTTCAGAGCTGAAATTACCAGATGATTTAAAACTGTTGTCCTCCGCCTGGCGTCTTCCTCCCCCACCGCAGGGTCTCATCGATGTGGAGAAGGAAGTGACTAAACTGATGACAAAGAAAGGTGACTTGGAGAAACAGATGGAGAAACTGAGAGAGAAGATGGCGAAGAATGATTACAAGGAGAAGGTGCCGGCGAAGGTGCAGGAGCAGGATGCGGAGAAGGTGACAAAATGAAATTGACTCGCCGAGTTCCTGAAGCTGTAGGACTCGTGAATCTCCTGGTAAATGACGTCTGCTTTCCTCCTCTGTCCTCCACAGCTACGCCAGAGCCAGACTGAGCTCCAGAAAGTGACAGAAGCCATAGAAAATTTCAAGAAAATGATGTAACTTTCCTCATTGTCTGACACAGGATTCAGTTTTTTTTCATGTCATTGTGTTGATTTTTTTTCCCAAGCACACTCTAGTATGAAAGGGGCTAAATAAAGTTCTTAATACCACAATGGGATTCAACTACAAGCTGGTTATTTTTAATCTGGCTTATTTGTATGTTGGGGTTAATAAAAAAAACGATTTATGTTTTAAACTTTAAAACAAAAATATTCAAAGTTATTTAGTAGATATTTTTGTCTGCACAGTCAGACAGTTGGTGGCCCCGTTTCATTTCTAACATATTTCATTGAGTGAAATCTGCTAATGTAGTTAGCACTTCATCAATTTTAAAGCTGGAGTTTGTAACTTCTATAAAAATATATATTATTTACATATTTGCTAAAATTGAATGAAAGTTATCTAGAATGATGTCAGTAAGGTATGAGACAGTGTGTGAAATGAAGTTCCTCTCTTCTCCCAACACTAACAGTCAGGAGGAGGGTCTTATTGCTGTCAATCATCCTCATGTATGTGCAGTTTGCCCTTTTTCTCTTTGCTACGCTACATTAACCTCTAAAACTGTCCGATTTGATATTTTGAAAGTAAAGCTGTTGATGGAAACAAACCAGTTTAAAAAATTTTTTTTTTCTATATAAAGTTTTGGCGCCAGGACGAGGCTTTTTCTTTGGTCGTATCAAAATTTATATTTTGCAAAACTCCAATGGAGACGCTTCCTTTGTGTCACACTGGTCACAAGATTGACGACTGCATGTTGGCTCCAGCGGAAAAGACAGAGACGTCGACAGGAAGTGGAGGGAGGACAATGTCAGCATGTTTTTATCAACTCATCCAGTGGTTAGTTGCATTTCTTGTTTAATGGAAACACATTTAATTTTTTTTCCGTTTTTACTTTAGTGGAATATAAAGTTTTGCACACATTTGTAATGGAGTCACAGCTAGTGTCTTCCAGACAGCCGAGCCCATTACAAATGCTAAGACTAGTTAACATGGCTACCAACGATGGCAAATAAACAGCACGCTTAGAAGCAGGTACACAAGAGTGATTAACAGCGCTAAGACCCACCTCCTGGTTTTGAACATATGGTGGAGGAGAACAATCTTTTCACAGATCATGTATTAAACAGTCACAACACAGTGACAGTTTTATCAAATATGTGAAAAAGATTTTTATATAAGTTACATATTGCAGCTCTAAAGAATTAAAACAAGCTTCTACATCTTGCTAAAATATTACTTGTAAGTTGTCTTTCAGGTGTACTAAAATATTTGAACTAGAAACTGGACAAAAAAATACTAAAAAAATTGTTGGTGCTTTTGCAGTGAAGGAAAGGAAAGAGTGAGGACAAACTCAGAACGGGACAAAAGGACAGAAAAAACATGAACATGTCAGTTATAGTTTGGAAGAACAAATTTCTTCCTTTACGCCCAGAAACCTGAAAAACGCTTAAATAAAATGAGTTTTTTTTCTCCAGGCTAAGTGGGAACCCTGCAGTTAAGCACTTGTGATGTGATGGATGCACACAGAAGAAAAAAAAAATCCATCATCTCAAAATTTTATTCAGCATATTTAATGAAACACTTAAGAGCATCATTTTAGGCTCCAGCTTAATTTATACAGACAGTTCCCACAAAAGAAAAAAAAAGAAACCCTAGAAAGCTTAAATACTCTGGCTGCATTTCCACAGATGGAAATCAACATTAAGATTAGTTTTTATTCTTTGAATCAGAGCAATATACGTCTCTTTTACATTTGCTTTACAAACCCAGCCTGGGAGGGAACAATGGGAGGAGTGAGTAGTGGCTTTAAAATGAACGAAGGAACACAAGTACCGTATTTCTATGGTGTTTTTGATGAGCGAATGGAGGGGAAATGAAACAACAACAAAGAAAACCTAAAGCAGTAGGAACACAGTTCACCACAGGCAATCGACCTCTTGTTTTTCTTCTTCCCATCATCCATCCATCCTGATTCTTTTTGTTTTTTAAAGTCTCCAGGGTGAGTGAAACTCGGCGGCAGGAAGAGGGGTGCAATGTGTTGCTTCAAAGTTTCGCATGTACTTCCGAGCCTGAGAGAGAGACGGACAGAGAGACGAGGTTGGAGGAGGAATGGAAAATCAGATGTGTGGGAGGGCGGCAAACAAAATAAATAAATAAAATAAAAGTGCAGAAGCTTGATTATATTAGGTTCATTCTATCTGGCTCAGTGCCTTACAAATCTCTCCCATCTCTTAGGGGCTTTACGCAGGAGGTGAATGGAGCCTAATTTAGACGGCGTCACCAGGGGAAACAAAGCATAGCATTAGCTGTAATGGATGGCACTCCTCTTGTTTGATGTTAAATGACTTCAATAAGCCGGAGCGCGCTGAAATATATTACACCAGTCAACCTGAGAGCACAGGTGAGCCGGTTACTATGGCGACTGGAACAGTGTTCCTCAGCGGTAATGATGTCTGAGGAGCCGAGTGTGTTTTCTTTGTAAGGGGGTCGAGGGAAGGAAGGCAAGTAAACCAAAAAAATAATAATAATTAAAAAAAAGAGTGGGGGGAGTTTATTTGAAGTAAAATGAAATTAAATAAATGGGATTGTCAAAAAAAAAAAAAAAAGAATAAAGACAAGAGGATGGATTCATTCCTCACCAAGAAAAGAGCGAGCTGACGCCGTCCCTCCAGCGTCATGTCTTCGCCTGTTAACACAAAGAGCGTCAACGCAGTGAGGCAACACTCATTTCATCTGTCGGTAATTCTGTTTGGAGCGCAGCGGCTCACCAACACTCCATGGAAACGAGACGTCTCTGTCCGTCTGGTAGGACTTCAGCACCGACAAGCACCAGTCGTCATCCACTTCGTAGCCGCTGTACACGGACGCTGCAGGGCAACGAAAACGACCAGTGGCTAAAGGCTTCCTGCACTTTGTCTTCTACACTTTACACTTTTTATGTCTTAAAATTAGATTTCCTGCTCATTTTTTTGGTACAATCTGATAAAGTTCACGTTAGGTTTTTGGCAGATACTTTAGATATGAAACCTGGAAGGAAAGAGGAATCGCAATGCAGGGAAGGAGACAAGACTGAAAAGAAGAAAAGATAAAACCAAAAGCAATCTGAAAAAAGATGCAGCCAAAGGCAAAAAAAAGAAGACAGACTAGAAGGAATGGACATAATAAAAGGAGAGCACGTTTTCTAGAAAAAGGACATTTGGATAGGAAAGACGACAATTAGCTAGAAAAAAAATCTGAAATATTCTAGGAAAAAAAAATCTGAAAATTTCTGAGTTTTCAAAGTAAAAAAAAATTACATTTTGGAAACTCGGAAATTTAAAAGTTTGTTTTTTTTTCACAAAAATTTCCAAGTTCTTATATAGGAAAATAATATGTGAAATCTGAAGATTGGAAAGTCAAACACTTATTCATCTGTTTCTCCTCATCCTATCTGGATTTGGAAATTTATCAATATATACATATCTATATAGATATATACATACACCAAGTGAACCCTGCTCTTAAAAGGAGAAATAAAACAGCTTTTCATGCAGAATCTTGCCCTCTTACCTTCCTCTATTGGACTAGATGCTGCAAGCCACTGTCTCACGACCCTGATCCCTTCATCTGTCATTATTTTGGGGTATCTGCACAGAAGAATTTAACGAGTCACCAAATGGGTCTGGACAGACGAGGAACCCCAGACTGGTAATATAGAGGCTGGATGTGTGTGTGTGTGTGTGTGTGTGTGTGTGTGTGTGTGTGTGTGTGTGAACTGACCTGAACTGAAGCAGTCTGAGCAATAGGTCGTTTCCTCTGTTGGACATGATGTCATCTGCATGTCTGTAAGACATTTGCACTTAATCCAGGCTACTTCTACTCATCCAGTGTGAGAAAATGTATTTTAAAGATTTAGTGAGAAAAATCTGCTTTATAGGGACTGACGTTCAGAGATCATTAAGAAAATGGACCCCAAATTAATGAACCACAATAAATTTACTGTTGTAGACAACAATTTACAGCTTAATAAGAGACCACTTAAATTGATAATTTCTCTGATTTTACTCTTTATAGGTTTATGTTTGAGTAAAATTAACTTCGTTTCTTTTATTCTATGAACTACTGACAGCATGTCTCTGAAGTTTACCATTTATTTTCAGAAAATGAGAAATGGTCAGATAACAAAAACGATTCAGAGCTTTCAGACCTCAAATAATGCAAAGAAAACAAGTTCATGTTCATTGAGAAACAACAATATTAATGTTTTAACTCAGGAATCAATGGGGTTCAGAGCAGTGGGCGCTGATTTTGTTTTACAGATCTACATTTAGTGTAATAATTTTGTAGATAAAATCCAGTGCAAACCACTCGTTGCCATAAGCAACCCTAAGACTCACATATTTGTAATTTAATCTAAATAAAACCAGCGTTGCTCAATTTAAATGGTTTTTCTTTTCACCTCTCAAACATGCGTCACTTTATCGCATAAAACGGCAATAAAATACAATAAAGTTAATGGTTACAATGTGAAAAAACAGTGGAAATAAATCTAAGCGGTAGGAATACTTCAGCAAAGCCGTGCGATTTAACAAACGAGGGGAGAAAGCCTTTTAAGTGCCTCCTGTTTTCCAGCCTCAAGGTTGGAAGGAGAAAATTAATTAATCAAACTGGATAAGAGGAAGCCAATCAAACCGAACGATATATTATTTAAATGACTTATTTGCATCACATAATGATTTTTACAGGGCCTTCGTTCAGCTTAATTAAAGGAATCGATTCCAACCAACAAGTTTATAATGACATGCAGGAGACATTTAATGAGTGAGACTTTAGATTTTGTCTTTTAGACTCACACAGAAAGATCGGCTGAAATGCTTCGTAATTAAACTTCAAACTGCTAGAACATGTATCATGGTCCTGTGATGAAAAAGAGTCGGTAACTTACGTCGTAGTGATGATTTCGTCTCTGGTCCTCCTGACCAGCAGGACTGGTCCCTGATATCTGGAAGAGCCGAAGGAATTCAGTGATCAGCTACACGACCGGCAAAGGGTTTCGCTTTCACTCGGCGAAACCCGTGACTCAGGCTTTAACCTTTAAGCGTTATTTCCACCGTGCTGATCGCTGGACTCACTTGACGAGCTGCTCTGCGTTGTTGAGGTTCATGTACTGCCTCACTGTGTGCTGCACCAAAGGCCCTGAAAAACAAGACAAGGTTTTAATGAATAGAGGAGATTAACTGTTTAATGAGTGCTGAAACGATTAATCAGATTAATCAGTTACTGAAATAATCGACGACTAATTTAACAGTCGATTAATCATCAACTGAAGTATTAAAAAAAAAAAGGTTGACTAATTTAACAGTCGATTAATCATCAACTGAAGTATTAAAAAAAAAAAAGGTTGACTAATTTAACAGTCGATTAATCATCAACTGAAGTATTAAAAAAAAGGTTATTTGGTGGAAAAAAACTTATCCAAAGTACCAATTAAGCCAAAACTGTACAAAAAAAACTTGCATTTAAGATAAAAACATCATTGTCTGCAAACATGTTTTAGCCAAAACTCCTCAAACGGTTCAAATTTAGCTTCACTTAGTTCAAATTCACTAAAGGAATCAGTTATTGGATATAAGGCAATAAAATATTAATTTTCTTCATTTAAAAAAATTATTTAATCGTTTATTTCAGACTCAAAGTTTATTTATGTAGCACATTTACAACCTCAGCAACAACAAACGACACATCAGAGGTAGATAAATGATGAAGTAGAAAATAAAATTAAGTTTGGTAAAAAATAATAAGACAATTATAAAACTGGCAAAGTTACCAAAGGCTAATAAAATGAATAAAAACCAAAGCAATACTTAAGCAACAGCTGCAGCGATTTTCTTCCATCCTTTATTTTTTTATCTTTGAATAGATGTGTTTTCAGTCGGGACTTAAAACAGAATATTTGATATTTTAATGTATTTCTAACATATAAAATGCTGTAGAATGTGCCAATTTTTTAAAATCCGCTTAATCATCAGAATATTCAATATAATTGGTTAGTGGCAGGCCTGGCGCTTTACAGGCTGCACTCACTCCAGCTCTCAGGCATCACTTTGAGGGCCAGGGGCAAAAGGTCGTCAAAGGAGGCGTCCAGCACCACTGACTGGATCTCTGGGTATGACATCACCGCCCAGCTGGCTGAGAGAGAGACGAGGAACAAAGGAAAGACTTAAACTCCCCACTCGTCACAAAGGTGAACATAACTCGCTCGCGTCTCCGTCTACCTGTGAAACCTCCAATGGACCAGGCGTAAATCACAATGTCGCTCAGCTGGAAGCCCAGCTTGTGAACGGCAAACTGTATGACCACGTCCATGGCGTTGGCCTCGTTCTGGGGGAAAGGGACTCCCTGCCAGGAAGGAAATTTACATACATTAATAAAACAATCCTAATCACGCAAACATCCAGCTCCTTAAACATTAAAAGCCGCTGAATCATTCATAGCCTGTCCTCTGATTTTAATCTGCCGTGGGAGAGTTTGAGCTGCTTGTGCAACGCTGGTGAACTGAAACCAGACTTTCCACATGCTGGTCTTTTGTGCTGCGCGGCCCGTTTGGACCGGATGACTCACGCCGAGCGTCGGACTCGGAGCTCACCAATCCGTAACAATGGCTGAGAACAGGGTGGCTCACCGTGCTGCCTGCAAATCCAGGGTGGTTCCAGCCCAGAACGGAGTAACCACCTGAAACAGAGTCCACCGTTAACCCCAGAACCAGAACCAGAACCTTCATTCAGCTCAAACTTCTTCACTCTTTAGTACAAAACAGCAAAGTGATTTAGTGGGATTTTTTCAGACAGAGTAATGCATGATTGTGAAGCGGAGGGAAAATTAAATTTACTTTACTGTGTACTTGAACACATGTCCTTTTCAGTCTCCAACAGATTTTATTACCCAGTTTTTTTTTTTTTATCTCTGATCATTTTCCCATCAAGCCTGAAAAGCCTCCTTATCCCCGCAGCTTCATGCTGCCACTACCATGCTTCTCCGCTGAGATGGTGTCTTTAGGGTAGGAGGGCACATTTATCATTTATTGTAATACATTTCTTGTCATGATAAAATGTTTTATTCATTGTTGTCACAATAATTCCAATTAATGATATAAAAAACCCTAAATATCAATAAATTTGAAAATATGATAAAATTACACTTGTTTATGCGACTTGTGTCCTAAAGAAGCGTATTAAAAACTGATGTGCCTTGAACTAATAGTACTAATAGTATTAAAGAAGAAGTACTAATAGTTCTTATCACATTTATTGCTATTACAGTTGTGCCACCAAACATCGCAATAAAACTTTTAAGTATACATCACCTGTCCTTAAGCCAGGGTCATACTCAGTGTTGGCTTTCTGTCATATATTTTGCTTAAAGTCCAAATCATTCAGTTTTGGTCTCGTCTGACCAGAGCAGCTTTATCCACATGGTTGTCGTGTCCTTCAATGGCGGCGCCGTTCTTTTGGCTAATCCTCCATAAACGCCGGAGCATGTTGCTGTCCTGTTGACAGATACCCCCCCCCCACACCTGGGCCGTGGATCTCAGCAGCTCCTCCAGAGTTAACTCAGGTCTCTTTGTCCAGGTGGGCGGCCATTTCACAATGAGGGTTTGCTGCTGTGCCATTTTTTGATTACGGACGAATCAATGCTCTTGGACTCCGATTTAAACTCTTCCAGTTTTCTCCCTGATCTGTCTGAATGTTTCTTGGCCTTCAAACGTCTCCATTTACTAAACGTGAAGCTTCTGACGCTGACTAAACTGGATTTTATTAAGAGGCGTCACAATAAAGGGGGATAAACGCAAATACATACCACTTTACCAGTTTTTATTTGAAAAGAAATTTATATTTTTCCTTCCACTTCGTTCATATTCACTACTTGGCGATTTACATTCCGGTTTGTGGTTTTAAGGTTACAAAACAGAAAAATCTTTGAAAGGGTTTGAATGTTTTTCAAGGCGCTGCCCCGTAAAAAACCTGACTTGTTGTTAAGCAGAACATTTCTCACCCTCCAGCGGCGTGTTCATGCAGCCCACCTCATAAAAGCCAGCGTTCCCCTCGCAGCAGATGACCTGCGGCACATTTCAGCAACCATCAGTTATATGACGGGGATTTTTTTGGGAACAGGACCAGGCCTGGGGAACAAAAAAAACTAATCATTTTCGACATTTACCAGAGTCCGGCCGTGCGGCTCGCCTTCTTTCCTTCGATCCACAAACATGGTGTCGATTTCGTTCCCGTCGCAAGCCACCAGCTTGTTCCTTTCGCCTTCGTACTAAGACAAGAGTGGATGAGGAAGAAATGGCAGAGCGGGTCACTTGTTTGATCCATTTACTGTCAACGGGAGCAGGGACTTTGCTCCTTTCACCTCTTCTATTAATTTAGCCAGGCCTCCCTGCAACATCGGCCTCATGGCTTTCTGCAGTAAACCCACGGAGCCGGGATACAGCATCCGCCTGCCGAAGGATTGAGCAATGAGGAATCTGGAAGAGAAGAGAAGAAACTTAACTGCACTGCGGTGCGGCTGAAACGATTAATCGCAGTGAATCGATTATTGAAATAATCGTCAACTATTTCAGTGTTTGATTAATCGTTAACTGGAGCACACAGTCAAAAAAAATGATGCCATTTGCTGAAAATGCAACATATTCAGGACTGTAATTAGACCAAAACGGTACACAAATATATACATTTAGTATTTTTGAAAAAGAAAAACACCTTTGTCTGTAAATATATTTTACCCAAAGCTCCTCAAATGGCACAGCTTCAGCTGATTGAAATCCACTCAAAGGACACATACCCGATGACGTGGCATGGCAAGGTGCGGACAGAGTGGAGGAAACTGTCTGCTGTCCCTCTCAGTCTGGGCTCTGGCTTCAGCAGAGAAACTCCTCCTTTGGGATGTTTCCTTTCACAGGATAACAACAACATTAATGCATAGTGGAAAAAGCATAGACACCCTTTGACCTTTTCCACTTGTACAGCCCAGTCTCGGCAGGTTGGAATTTATTTGCGAAAAAACTATCCAATATATATATATATATATATATATATATATATATATATATATATATTTTATCGTTATGTACTCCTCTCCTTGGTATTCGTCTATCAAATTAAACACCAATAAAATAGATATTTTTTGCCACAAAATGCAAAAACATGACAATGATACACATGCAGGGTTGTAGTAATTAGATCTGTTTACCAAGTGCTACTCTACCCAAGTTGTAATAATATAAATATTACAATGTGATCCTAATATGAGCAGAAATGCATTGACCAAGCGGCCATTTTAAATGGAAATGAACAACTTACGGACTGCTGACTTCTGTCCAGCTGAAATCTGCAGGCCAGTGTGAGAAGTCGAAGTCAAAACACCTCAGCTTTTTCTAGAAGCACAACAGAAAATACATAAAACGGCATCATAACCTCCCCGTAATGCATAATCATAAAACAGCGACATGATTTATTCCCGTAATTTTAAACATTTTACTCTGACCCCCTGCCTCAAGTCAGTGAAATCTTACCTTGTTTTCTGGTGTGTGATTCTTCTTGGTTTCCTCCAGAACTGAGATAAAGTGAACATAGTCTGTGTTTCTCCATCTGCCCCATCCTTGGGGAAAAGCAGGGAGGGTGGAGGAGGGAACAAAGAGAGATAAGTCTCTAAGTGAAACAACAAAAGGAAAAAAAAAATAGTTGCAAAAACCTCAAGGGTGTGTTTAGTATGCTTTGTGAGCAGAAACCTTATTCGACAGTCTCAATGGTAATGAAACCTTATTGGCGAACAGAACCACTATCTATATCTAAAGACGAATGGACTGAATTAGTTATTGCCTCGTGGGAGGTTAAAAGAGAAGTCAGCGGTCTCACCTCGAATACAAGCAACTCCTAGAAGACACAGGAGGATGGTGCCCAGGTACTGACTCACTGGAACCAGCTTACTGCTGCAGATGTAGCCTGAGAACGAGCAGCGGGACAAGAGGCTAAACATCGAGCACCAACAAAACGATGAACATGCCGACAACCAGCCCTCAGCCATGTGCATAAATCAATTTTAGAAGCTCAATAGTACATTAAGGAGTGACACTCAACCTTGAGCTATTAATTTCTAGCGATGCTGAGCCTCGCCGGATGAGTCAGTTGATTACGTTTGTATTAATTCCACTTGTAGGACATCAGCCACGTACAAGGACACATCAATTAATAGTTTTTAGTCCCTGGAGGAGGATTTGTATTAACAAAGAAAACATTTTTGGACAGTTACCTAAATGGCCAGAGAGGAAAACGTTTCAGTTTTTTGTTGTTTGTTTTATATTTAGGAGCGAGCAGCCAATTACCTAGAGGGAAGCAAAATAACCTTCAGCCTTAGGTTTTTTTCACACAAAGGAGAAACTGAGTGAAGAATACAGTAAGCACACTGATATCATCTGGTTATTTCAGAAATCATAAACCAGACACACTGATTACCCAGAAATTCATTTGGCAAATACAAATGATTATTAAAAACTTAGCAGATAATTTCATGAATGCGTTTATTTATTCACAAGCAAAAATGGAAAATATGTCCAATAAACCCCCCAACTGTCCAATCATTTATCTCATGATAATTATTTTTACTTTATTAGTTTGATGAAAACCACATTTTAATGCAAAAAACAACAAACAAAAAAAAACATCTATGGTTTAAAAGTTCTAAATTTTAAAGCAATAAAGCTTCTAGTTTAATCACTTTCAAACTAATGAGGTAAACATTGTGAAGTTTGGTGAAAATGATAACCGGATTTTGACTGACTTCAGTTTTTTTCTAGGCTGATACAAACATCTATGCTGTGGATTTATTTATTCTTATTGCCTCAAACTCTCCCCTCCAGCTCTCATTTCCTTGATCAGGTTTTGTGAATGCGAACTAAACCGCTTCATTTCCGTCTGTGTATCTAGCAATCAGATTGCAAACATCCATGGTTCTTGAAACCTTTGTGTCGGTAAACGGAAATCCTTGCTCACTCACAAGAATATTATCCAATAATTTAATACTTTTTCTTTCTTTGAGACCTCCTTTTTTTTACATTCATGAATTTTCTGTTAAATGAGTGCAAAATAAATGATTTTATTTTGCACTCATTACAAATGGGTGCGGCTGGTTTCCTGGTTCCATGTACACTGTTGACTGGGTGTTTGTTTCTATTCCTGCAATCGTTTAGTTTCTGTAAACCATGTTGTGCTAAATCTTTCTCTGCATGAAAAGCGATATAGAAATATTCACTGAATGATTGATGAATATTCCTCTGACAATTGATCGGATTTACTTGACATCAAAAAGTTCAGATTTTAATTTCCTGTACAACTTGGCTATTAGACTCTTGGTTAATGTTTTGATGTTGCTAACAGCTAAAATTGTCCAGCTGATATTTTTAGTCAGATATAGATATTCTAAATCCTGAATATTAAGACGCAGTACTTCCACTCTAAGTACTTTAAATGGAAAACAAGTTCCCCAACATTTTTCAAGTATCATTTTTTATCTATTGACATGTTAGGTTTTTGGCCTGTAAACAAACTGAAAACAAAGTTACTGACATAATATTATGTCAAATATTCAATTTATGTGAAAGCAAATGCAGACAAAATTTGTCTGTGTTGAAGAAATCTGAAGAACAGTAAAAGCAGAGATGATGTAGTTTTTCATTTTTATAGTTTTTCCTTGTTATTTATCATTATACTGACATTATTTTCAGACAAAAGCTGTATGTAGTTCATTACTCCTACCTTTTCTGTACAGGTAGCAGAGGAGAAGAGGGGAGCTGTAGTAGGATATGGACCATAATGCTGAAGCCTGCAGGGCATAAAGTATAATCACACTTTAATTTAATAATTTTATACTTTCTCCAAGAGGATGAAGCAGAATATTATACTGACCCAGCCAAGAATGCTGTCTGTGTGTTTTTCCAGACTTCTGGGTTGGTAGTTCCATGCCTGAGAGAGCAGAGGAAGAAGCTAAGTGAGCTAATGTTAGCATCGCTGCTAACGTTCGTAGCCAATAAAATATATTATTTATCCTCACACATGCATTTCACGTTGAATCAAATTCAGCTGACAATGGTGCTACTCGTTACTTAATTTATTTCTATGTTTTTGTCGTTTGTTCCTCTCCGCGGTTTCAATCATTTTAACGTTAGCTAGCTAGATTAGCGTCATAAAATAGAAAGCAACAACATACAGCCACAAAATCAAGTTCGACTGGATGTTGCTATGGTGTTAAAACAGAAAACCAGTTACAAAAAAGACGAATAAAAGTACATCTTTCACTCTCTGTTCGTTCATTCATCCCTAACTATCATTGTGAGCTGCGCGGAGCAATGACAGCAACAACAGCAGCGATTTAGACGAGTCAAAGTCTGGATCTGCAGTCAGCGGCTGTGAAACGGTTCTGGACTCGTCGGTTCCTACCCTGCTGGGGAGCCTGCCCTCAGGTCGAGGCTGCTCCGGTGATCGGTGAATTCGTTGCAGATGAGGCCCAAAAACGCAGCGGTACAACATCCAGGCAGCCATTCTTCCGCCGCGGTGGCTACGGCAGCCGGCGCGGACCATAAAATGACAGAAGCGGCCGCTAGTTCGACGATTAAAAACAATAAAACCCAACCACGTTAATAAGACAGTTTTATTCACTGCGCTCTGTATTTATAAAGAACCCGTGTATGTTTCTACATATTCTAATCAAAAACCAACGCTGAAAAAGAATACAAAAATAAAAAAAGAATATCTGTTTACCTTTGCAAATTAAAATTTTGTAATTTCCAAAAATGACTTGAGTTGATTGTTTTCAATATTAGACTAATTCAATTTTTAAATCAGCATTTTTTTCCCTTTTGCTCACGACCTATAACATTCAATTTTAGCCTAGATCAGTGGTTGGAAACTTTTTCTCCTGCGCCCCCTAATGGTTTCCAAACATTAGGGGGCGCATTAGGAGACATTAGGAGACTCCCTGTCTCTAAGAAGACTTTTTTGGGAGCAAAATGAATGTACATAGCTGGACATAGACAACAACATCGGTAGCCAACAGGCTTGTTAAGCTTAAGGTGCTGTATTGATATTAGCTTGTCATCTTTTAGCTACTTTACCTGCATTCAGCAGCTTTACTCAACTCATTCAGTTAGTTTGGAGGAAAAACAGTGAAAAAATAATTTGCGTTTTGCTGGTTTGCTGCCATGATTCTAACACACCTGTGTAGCTCCTCTCAGCAGGATCAGGTCTCCTTCACTGCTGCACAGGTCTAAACCCAGCAGGAGCGTCGTAGTCGTAGCGCCCATGTTGCGTTTAAAAGCGGCTCGGAAAAACAGGTTACCACATGTCAACAATGGATTAAACAGTTTTAACTGCTGATAAAGGTGACAGAGGACACAGATATGGGAAGTGTGGAAGTCCCTGCTGTATCAAATTGACATAGAAATAATAGAGTTGGCCACTCTAAGGTAAAAAAATTTTTTCATCCAGACGGCTTCCCGCGCCCCCACTTAGGGTGCGCGTCCCACAGTTTGGGAACCTCTGGCCTAGATTAAGGTTGTGTATCATCAAGTATTCATTTTTACGTGTTTACCACTACTTCTCAGCACTTATTTGACCTCCATTCCCTACAAATCCCATCCTGGGACCTCGGGGCTTCTAACACCAGCCTGCTCTCTGTTCCTCACATCACTTTTTGCTGACAAAACCTTTAAGGCTTGGAGCTCTTCAGGAATACTCTCACTGGTGACATTTTTAATACGTTTTTCCTGGATGAAATTACTCGCAGCAGGTCCCCAGGCCCCCAAATGAAGGATTGTGGCTTTACTGATGAACAGTGAGGTTTATTAGAAGTAAGCACTGCATTTCGAGACAGCAGGCGCAAATCGTGACACCGCACCTACTCCACCGGAAGTGCCATTAGTAGGTGCACCCATAGACATAATATAAGGATAGACGCCTCATGCGCCGCTCTCGCCTATTGTCGCTGACGAGATTTAGGGCGGCCATCTTGGAGCGGTAGACCACTCCACTCAGCCTTATGT
>CAEGAF010086676.1:0-29950 GCA_903067075.1 Micropoecilia bifurca | reverse complement strand
CCTTTTTAACCTGAACATCTGAAGGAATCACTCTAAGCCTGATGACCTGGTGAAGCAAGCAGTGAGGGAACAAGGTGACAGTTGGATGTTACAATACTTGAAGATGAATATCGATTTTTTTCTAGGAAAGAAAATATATCACGATATTGATATTATTATACAGCCCTAGTCAGGATGGGTCCCCTTAATGAGGGACTTCCTAAAACACCTCTGCAATCCAGCTGAATGTGGTATAAAAACCATCCGGTTCTCATTAGGAGGGGAAAGAGACGAAGAAGAGGAGGGCCAGTGTGGAAGGAATGAGGTCATCGGCTGCCCTGCCTCTGGAGTGAGGCTGGAGGAGGAGTCGGCTCGATGCAACGGAGACGCTCAACTCTCAGCGGTACGATGAAAGATAAGACAGGAAGTCATCAGGCTTTCTGAGTCTCATCATGAATCACATCCTACATTATTCACCTTTTATTCGCTGGGAGGAATTTCCTGGTAAGAGAAAATACTCAGGAAATTACACTTATTTCTGTTTGCAAACCGGAAACCACGTGGAAAACGTTCCATCATCGGAGCAGCGCGTCAACCTGGACCCCAGGAATGTCTTCCAAACACAGGAGGCTGTTCTGATTCACTCTTTAAACCACCACACATGCTCTGGCTGACCTCTCATCCATCCCAGCAATGCTGTTGTTGGAGCAGCTCCACTCAGGCACCGGTCCAGGCCGCAGTCCCGTCACAGCAGCTCTATCTACAGTATGGTCTCCATCTCCCTAAATGGCTTTCAGGCGACGTGACAGACAACGCTTCAGTTAGTTTCACCGGGTAACGGCGAGGAATCAGGCGCCGCAACAGCAAAACTACCACGTTTATGTGAAACAGTGTCAAATGTTGTCCAGATTGTCCAAAATATAGGTATTTAAAGGGAACGTGCTATGCAAAATTCATATTTTGCATGGTTTTGCACTTCCATTTGGGTTTCTGTTGCACCTAAAAACAGCAAAACGCTTTAAAAAAAAAAAAAAAAAAAAAAACCATGTGGCAATACATAGCTCTCATGTGACCTCACTTCTGGGACAGCCATCTTGGGTAGGTATCAGAAACTAATTGTCATGGAGTTGCTATGACAACAATAAACAAGCCACAAACTTAGAACTAGCTCTCACTCCAGTCATATCGGACTTGTAAACAACTGAAGTACATTACAACTATCACTTAATCACAGTTTCTGAGTACTACATCTTTATTGGTCCGTCTGTGCTTTGGCTGCGATTACCTAGCAAGATGGCGGTTCAGTGGCGCAGATCACGTCTGGTTCAGACGTCTGGCTCACGTCTGGTTGGACATAGATCCCATCAACTTGGGATCTATGTCCAAGTTGATGTTTTTGGTGTCTGGAAAATGAGTCCTTTCAAAATATTTACGGAATATAACGTCACAAATTAGCAGGTACTGTCCGTTACCTAGCAACCACAGCTGAGTTCCAGCATGTTTGGTTTTATTGCTGTACAATGGCTGCTGGAAAAGACGAGGGTTTTGTTGTCAACTCACTACCCAGAAACAACTTGCTGCATTCTTGTTGGATGTACATGAGGCTCTACTAATGCTTTTCAAAGTTGTACAGCTGTATAATTGTGCATCTGTTTCATTGTGAGATTTGGAGAGGTGTGGCCAGCAGCAGCTTATTTGGATTTAAAGAGACAAGATCCCTAAACCAGCTAAAGGTACAGAACTGATCAGACTAAAATATCATTATCAAAAACGAATATGTTACGCTTCGCCCACAGACATGTCCTAACCTGTTCAAGGATGCATCATAGGTCAACTTTAAGTATTTATTCAGAAAAATCTCCAGTCAGCACCTCCAGCTCAGGAGGCCCCGTGGGATTTCTTTTCACTGCATCTTATCGTCTAAGCACTTAGAAAAATCAATACAAAAACAAACACCAGGTCAATAACTGTAGAGAAACTCTTATTTTGTGGTGAGTCAGCCTTTCTTTCATCCATATGTTCTCAATTATGACGCCCTCCAATTACCAGGCTCATTATTTCATCTCTTCAGCGCCTTGAAGTCAGTCCGTTTACTCTGAGACAGAGTTTAAAACGGAGCCTGGAGCAGCGCCTGGCACCGGCTCCTCTGCTGATATTCAGTGACGGGGTAAACGGAGCATCGAAGCGGCCGCTTGGGGAAACTCCTCTGGGTTTATTTAACCTCCTGGCCTCGTCCCGACCGTCACGCCGCCTGTCTGAAGCGCAGGCAGGCTGCTCTATATTCAGCTCATACCAAGAAAGGGCTGGGGTCAGCAACAAACACAAAAATCAACAACCAAAAACTGTAAATCTGCAGAAAACTGGTTGCTGACGTTCAGCTGGAACGTCTGTGTTGGATTATTAAAATGAGAAAATCTAATTATTTTAAGAATAAAGCACGCAGAGAGCCTAAAACCCTCCGTGGTCGACACAAAAACACAGAAATGTGGTGTTTCCATCACGCCGGGTTGGGCAGCTCGAGTTTCTGTCGAAGGATCTCCGTGTCTCCGTGTAATTTGTGGACAGCGTGAGCAATCCTGCCGCAAAGAAACTAATACTGAACTTTTCTTTAATTTTGTTCCTGGGTCCAGATGTGACTTTGCTTTTTAGTTCAAAGACATTTTAATGGATGAAAAATAAAAAAAAAAATAAAAAAAAAAATCGCAGAGTCGTCCAGACTGGAGTCGTTTTGAGAAAAGACAAAATACAAAAAACAAAGAAATTGCTGCAGAGATCAGTAGAAAGAGCCTGAAGGAAGGAAAAAGAAGGAAGAAAAGGAAAAGACTAAAATGAGAGAAAGAGCACAAGGAACTTCAGCAAAAAAGAAAAAAGGGATGAAGGAAGAAGCAAAGATTGCAAGACAGAAAGTTAAGAGGAAGAAATACAAGAAAGAGAAGAAGAAAGTTATAGACAACATAAGGAATGTGTTGTCTAAACTCAGATTCACTTTTCAGCTTTTCCCACACAGTCTGGTATTTGTCTTTACCTTAAATAACCATCTAGGCACAAAAACTGCAACACATTCATGTGACTTTTTTCACCTTAACATTTTAAATATCGACCAAATACTGAAAAGCATCAGAGTTCAGAGATCATCAGCAGGACAGATACTGGAAACCAAGTTCAACTCAAAACTGAACTGACTGTTTTCCAGTTTGAACAATAAAGAAACATTCGGTCTCAAACTGGCAGCCAAGACAAATGAAGTATTTCCCATTAAATTCTCAGAGAGCAGATGAGCCGATTTATCGATAAAGAAGAAACTGGTCTCGTTTCATAAGAAGAAGATGGAAAGGGAAGGAAAGAGTGAGGGAGGAAGGAAAGAAGAGCATATGGGAAAATAATCAACAAGTCTGAGGACGAGCTGCCGCTTTTCCTGGCAGACATCACACTTTCTGAATCCGTATAAAAGCCGATAATTTCAGACATGACTGGGCTGCAGTGGCCTCGATCACCAAGCGAAAGCTTCTGGATATTATACTCTGAAGATTCCAGCGTGAGCTCATAAATGTGTCCCAGTGTGAGGAGCCAGACATTCCTTCCAGCCTTTAAAAAGCTCCAGAGGAATATCAGAGCCGAGTCGCAGCTGCCAGGAGACCAGCAGTCATGTTCAGAGGGGCAAACACCCTCACGCATGTTTTATGTTCCTCCTCTCTGTCTCATCTGGCTCCAGGGCTACGATCGCCTGGATCGATGGAGAGACGAGGAGGCTTCGAGGAAGACAGCTCATCTTCGCCCTCAAGGGCATCAAACTGGACTTTAACTGGGACAAAAGGACACCAGCAGGCCCAAAAATGTTTTATATATGTTCACCTAAATCATATAGTTAGTGGTGCGGAGGTTTCCAGGTAGCTGATAGCTTCTACATGCTAGTTTAACAGGTTAATTGTGTCTAAGTCAGGGGTGTCCAAAGTGCGGCCCGGGGGCCATTTGTGGCCCTTGAATACTTTAAACTTGGAGATTTTGGCTGAAGTCTGAATTTCACCAAATCACTCATTACTTGTCATGCAAATTTGTTTGTTTTATTTTATTAGTACCTGTTTGAATTGAGCAGTGAGTATTTCCCATTGCACCTGAACGCACCTCATGCAACGCAGCCATGTAAACTGATGCATGCAGGAAGGGGTTAAACGCTGCGCTGGGTTAAACACTCTGGGTCCAGATTAAAACATTTTTAACTCACATTTCATAAGTTATACATTATGTCTTTTCTTTCATTGTGGGTTATTGTCTGGAATATTGGATAAGGAATTAAATCATATTTAAATACAATAATAGAAGTTCTTGTGTTTTGCAACATTAGCTTGATTTCACACAGTTGTGCTGGGTTTTGTTTTTTGTTGGGGTTTTTTTTTTTTTTTTGTTTGTTTGATTTTTCTAATTTTTCTTTGCTTTGTATGTATTTTCTGATAAGGGAGATCAGATTATTCTGTGTTTCTGATCATTTCAGTGCCGGATGAAAATAATCCAAACATTTAGACAGAAAACCAAATCACTCACCAACCAAACAGTGATGCTACAATGCTGCCAAAAACAAGGCAGGTCAGTGAATCTGATAATTTTCAGTTCATATTATAAACAAACTGAGTAGTTTAGATAACTAATATGAGTCACAACTAACAACAAAGAGCAAAATAAATCCTTTGATTCTCAAGTTTTCTGCACGTTCAGTAAACATCACAGAAAATCACACCCACACCGTTTCAATGTTCTGTTTGCATTACAAAAACAAAGACAAGCAAATAAATTTCTCAGCAAATCTGACCTCTGACCCCATGTTACAACAACTTCTGCTCTCAGCCACTGTCCACGTTTTGTTTCAGATAACAGAATTTGACCCTGTGACCTCCGAGCGATAAATCGCGGTTCGCTTCTCTGATGTCAGGTTCTCACTCTGAGCACCAAAGATGAGGAGAGGAACTGAGGAGCCAAACTTAGCCGGGATGTCAGGATGATGAGTTCACAAAGAGTCGAATTCACAACTGAAACTGTTTCATTGATCAATGTAAACAATAACGTTAATGTCTCAGACAAAAACAGGCACAAGCGTATGAAAACCATCAGGTTATCAACTCACTCTGTCTTTGTCGTCAGCCACGTCACAAAGCACGTCGTCCAGGTCGAGGATCCCGCCGTCGCCGTGCTCCAGTCGGTGGACCTGCAGCCAGTAGTTCGCATCCTGTTAGACAGGAAGACGAGGACAAAAAGTGGTGAATAAACCCAATAATTAACATTCATTTTGATTTATTTAAAACTGAAACTAAGAGGTAAAAAAAAAGTTAAACTTCCTACACATCTTTCAGTTTACGCTCTTCAAAATTCAATTTGCAATTCAAATTGATTTCTCTCTCCCTTGGATATTTTTTACCTTTTTCATACAATGGACAAGTCCTGATGGATGGAGGGACAAATGATGAACAAACTAACCGAAGGACGGACTGACTGGATGGACAGATGGATGAACAACAGGACCGTGAATGAACTATGGAAATATTTATGAACTTTTCTCCCTCCTCCATTCAGATATGAAATAAAAAAAACATTTCCAGTCAGATCAGGAACGTCTTAAATAAACTTTAAAACCTTCTGACACGAACGGGTGAACGTCTTCAAAGGAGAACAAACGTAACAGGACGGACTGATGGATGAAAGCGTAACTGGTACAAGAACGTAATTATCCTCTAAAAACATCATGGTGGCTGAAATCCAGAGTTTATCAGGGGAGATGTCCTGAAACATGACATTCATCTTCTCCAGATGTCACTGATGTTCACTGAGGCCTCAATAATCATCAGAGCTTAACGGGAATCACAGCTTCTGCAGATAAGATTCTCACAGCCAATGTTTTGACATTTAGAAAAACAAAAAACAACACAGAAATAAAGATCTTTAATATCAATATATCAAAGCCAGCAGGAAAAACTTCAGATATGCATTTAAGGCAGGAATTATCACTAAATGGTAGAGTTAAAAAAAGGTGTATAAAGGATTTACAATGATTGCACAATCAAGAATGTTTATCCAAGGGTTTTGATATGCAAAATTTACACGTTTGTGTGATCACTCATGAGAACAAACAAGGTCTCGCCCTGGTTAGCTTGAGTATTATGTTGATTTGTGTTCGGCTGCAGAGCGTGCAGCATGTCAGCCTGGCAGGTACAGCTTTTTATAAACGCACGATAAACAGATGAGAAAGACGAGCAAAGAGGCAGAAAAAGCATGAATATGACGCTGCTTTTACTCGGCGTGTGAGGGGATTCACATGAAGGCTGGCAAACAACAACATGCTGCTGATGAAATGGGACAATGAATCCTTTTAGTGAGACTTTCAATTCCTCTTAAAGTCAGAAACAGTCAGCAGATTGGTCAAAAAGACGTGTTCCTGTTACCTTAGAGCAGTGGTTCTTAACCTTTTTTGAGGTACCAAACCCCCCAGTTTCATATGCGCCTTCACCGAACCCTTCTGTAGCGAGTTATGATCACTTTTCGTTCACTTTTTGAGAACGCTGACGCTATAGCGCCCTCTACTGCGCATGCGGGACACTTTCAGGTCGTTTTCCCGTTCACACTGCAGAACACATACAGGTCCATTTACTGGCAGTGTGAACGACCTGACAAAAAAAACTGGAATTGCCAAAAAATCGGAATCGAGTTACATTTTCTACTTTTCAAACTCTGAAATTTCTAAGTTTTCTCAAGAAATTTGTCAGATTAATGTAAAGTTCTAAGTTTTTTTCTTGCAGATTTGCTCTTTTCTCCCTGCAGTAACCCTAATATGTTGTAGATAAAGCGAGTAAAAGAACACAGCATTTGAATTAGATTTTCCTATCAACATTTCCTAAAAACCCACCACAAGTTGTGAAAAGCCGCCCCTTTTTTTCAAACCTCTCCAAAAGCAGCTCAATTGTGGAGAAAGTCACCCCAATCTGGCAACACTGGTTGGAGAAGGGATGCATCTAAACGTTGCTTTGGTCTCCAGGAGTGAGCTTGAACATCGCTGCCTTAAAACATTCAGAGCTGCAAACATATTCTATACCAAGAATCCTATTGTTGTTGTTTTGGTTTCAACCAATTAAAGACTGAATTCTCTTCCCACATTGTGCGAGTCTTATGTGAACTTTATTCTGTTTTCAGGGCCACATCAAACCGTGTAAATATGCACAGTGTCTGAGTGTCATTCTGCGAGGCCAAACTCGTCGTGCAAAAATAGCTCACAGCAAATTCACCATGACCAACTGCAAACAGAGGACACATAGTAAACAAGTCAAAAAGCCTGACGGAGGCGGAAAAACGAGTCACACCCACAAAACAGAGTTTCTACAGACGCGGGTCAGCGTGGAAATAACACACGTCACAGACCCACAATCTTACTCTGCCTGTTCCATTTGGTAGCTAATAGAGATTCACACACAGCCCTCGTCTGAGCGGGACATTAAACGAGGACGGACAGATCTGGAGCTGGATCACAGCAGCCGTCGCCTATTGTAGCGCTCATCTGTCCGACAGCAGACCTGGAAGGAGGCCAAAGGCAGGCGCTGGGACAGTCGGCAGGAAGCCCGGTTTCTGATTTAAGGCAGACAAGCCGGCCTGCAGAGCTCACTGTGCAAAAAGAAAAGACCATGCAGCGCTAAGGTCCGACTGAAATGTGCCGTCTACTGAGAATTTAGGAAATAATAGTGAGGTAATTATAGCTTAAGAGTGCAGACTGAAAACAAGTCATTCCAATAACACAAAATATAGTTGTAGTAAAAATGCAACATCAACAGAAGCAGGAAACATCAAAGAGGAGCAAAATATGACTCAAAATAAGACGAATATCAAATGTATGAATCATGAGGAAAGAACATTATGTGGAAATATTGATGCAGCATTTCAAGACATCAGTCAAGAAGCGAAAAGCTTTGGAACAACTGGGATTTCAATAAGTGGAAAGTTACCCTAATTATGAGTTACAAAGTGACCTGAAGACAACTTCAAGGTTTCTGAATGGCCATCACTAAGCTCTGATTGAATTATTTTATGAGTGTTTTCACACCTGACAGTCTGATGGAGTCGTTTTGATTTGTTTTTTGTGTCAAACAAACCAAAACCCTTTGAGCAACCTGTTCCCCTCCTCGCCTGTGGGGGTGCTACACCAAGGACAACTGCAGGAAATGACATGTATGCCTCTGAAAGAGACACTGAGTGCAACTTCCTTCTTCACAAAATGTAAACCGAGATGGATTAGACTCAGATTTTAGCGGTTTTAGAAATGTCTACCAGAAGCCATTTCTCCCGCTAGCGTTAAGCTAGTGCATTTGTTTTGGTTGTATTTACCCAGAATGCACTGCACTAGTCAACTTGCTGCTTTTGGAGCGATCTCTGGTCTGCTTATTGTACACATACACCTTCAAACCTACAGTAGGTTTGCAACTAACGATTATTTTAGTAATCAATTATTCTATCCATTAATCAATTAGTTGGATTTTTATTTAACCACTTAAGCTTATTTTTTACACAATCAAATAAAATGTTATTTGTATAGCACATTTCAGCAGCAAGGCTTTTCAAAGTGCTTTACATCAGAAACACAAAAACAGCCATGCAACATAAAATCAACACTATAAATCAATATTAGAAAGACAAATGAGCAAATATTTTTATGAATAAAAAACATTTTACTGCATAAAATGAAAAAACAATTGAGTGAACATGACATTTGTGGCAAAAGACGCACCTGCAGCAAATCAAATGTCTTAATCTGTTGATTATTTGTGAAGATTAACTGATTAGTACTTGGATACCAAAAGGTGTATGACTGGGCATTACTTTTATTTTACAGAGTCTGAACCCGGTGAAGCTAAAACTGCCACGTCAGAAGTTCTGGGTCGAATATATTTACTAATAAAGACCATTTTTTTAATATGAAATGTTAAATTTCTAGATTTTTTTGGCCATTACCACTCTGACTTTCTTTCAGCAGATGGCCTGATTAATGACCTGATTAATAGATTACTAAAATAGGCTGCACAGTGGCACAGTTGGTAGAGATGTTGCCTTGCAGCAAAAAGGTTCTGGGTTCAAATCCCGGCCCCTGTCTTTCTGCATGGAGTCTCCATGTTCTCCCTGTGCATGGTGGGTTTTCTCCAGGTACTCCGGTTTCCTCCCACAGCCCAAAAACATGACTGTCAGGTTAATTGGCCTCTCTAAATAGGTGTGAGTGTGTGTGTGTGTGTGTGAGTGTGTGTGGATGGTTGTTTGTCCTGTGTGTCTGTGTTGCTCTGCGACAGACTGTTGACCTGTCCAGGGTGACCCCTGACCCCACCTCTCACCCAGAACGTCAGCTGGAGAGGCACCAGCACCTCCCAACCCCATTAGGGACAAGGGTGTAAAGAAAATGGATGGATGAATAAAATAGTTGATTATTTCAAAAATCGATTAATCACAAGCATTTGATTAATCGTTTCAGCTCTAGATTAAACACAATATTATTTAATAATTTTGGCTATCACAACATTACACTTTGTCTAGGATTTAAATCATTCAAAGAAGCCTTCTTCGCATCAGGCTTTTCAAACCAAAACACCTCAGGACGCCCAACAGCAGATCAGAACTTAAGAAGAACTCCTGATTTGAAGCACAACACCGTTTCCCAGCACCGTAAACACAGCACAACAAGACTTGTGACCCATTCAGGCCACTTTTAGGGGTCTGTTAACACCTGCTACGCTGCTGTGAGTAAACGTAAAGAGTGAAATGTCTCTGGAGGACCAGATCCCGGACGTGGAGTCGTGTGAAAGCGACAACGAGGTTCAGCATAACCAGAACCCTGAAGACCGTGAGGAAGATCCCAACAGCCTCTTCAACAATCTCACCTCGTTCCAGGGCATTTACACAAACAACCAAATAATCGACAGCGAGGTAAGGCAGAAAGTAGGGGTGCACCGATTGCAGTTTTACGGCCGGTCACAGGTTACTGACCTGTAAGAAGCCTGATAATGGCAGAAAGTGGTATTTATTGACTGAAATGTAGCTATTTGTTCTTGATGTCACATGTGCGAAGTCCCACCCCGAGCTCCCTGCTGTAGGGCAAAACGCTCATCACTGGCGATGACTAGCTTTGGTTTTAGCTGTCAAGTTGTAAACATATGATGCTAAATCTTAAATGTACCTGTGATATATATAAAAGAAAAAGGGATGCAGTGTTTTGCTGTTAATTGTCAATACTACGACAAATGGATAAGGTCAGAAAAGGTTTTATCAAAATAAAAACGAGAGGGTGGAAGAAGTCAAGCTAGTTATGCTAGTTTGACTTTGAAAACCTTAGCACTTAGATGTGCTGTGGGATTTGGTGTATTTTCAGTTCAAGTACCAAAAAAAAGGCAACCATCACACCGACTCTGATATGTTATCGTGTTTAAATAATTTAATATCTCTGCTGTCATTTACTAAAAATCGCAGGTAAACATGATCACCTGAAAACACGATGGCGTAACGAATTGAACGTTCTGTTCTGTGTGTGGGAAATGTTAGCAAACACTGATACACTAGTGGAGCTGCAGTCAGTCTGTTGCTACGGCAACTGGTCTGTGTGTATCGTAGCCGACAGAATGAACAAATAGAAAAAAGTACTCAAGAGTGTTTTTTCTGTCATTTCTCAGCTTGCTCTCAAATTAATCATACCAACGTCTCCAGATTTCATTTTGCTACCTGAATCGTTCTACCGCAGCCAGCAAAGGAATCGTCATTTCGTCCGCCAGTGTTGTGCATCTGGACGAAATTTTCATATGTAACATGTCTACACCAGGAAAGTCTCTGAGTTGGAAACAGTGGGAGGGATTATTGTCAACTGTGAATATGCAGACAAGACCTGCTGGGTGGGTGTATCGGTCAAACGTCTCTCATGGCAGGTAGAGGACAGTGTTTGATCTGCCTCGACTTATCTGCCTCAATAAGATCGGATCCACATGGAAGTATCGGCTCGTCACCGAACTCCCAAAATTCAGAAAATATAAACCGGTTTATCGGTGCACCTCTACCAAAACCAGATTATTCTTTACTGTAGCTTCACCTAGTGGCTTAGTTTTTAATGCAACATTAACAGAAAGCAATAAAATCGTACCGAATCTTTGTCCACAGCACGCAAATGAAGCTGAAGAACGACAAGTCACTTACAGCCTGGTTTCAGAGGTGCTTGAACTGTTTCTAGAGACCACTTCACCAGAAGAAGAGCTGAGCTCGGGCAGCGAAGACGACGACATTTTACAGGAACTTTCAGGCCTGATTGATGATCTGTTTGACGAAATGTTCTCATCGTCGTCTTCCAGTGAAAACACTGAGCTGGAGGACAGAGATGCGGAGGCGAGGGCAAGGGCTTTGAGAATGGCGGAGGAGGATGAGGTGGCAGAGAGGGCATCAGTGGCACCGGTGGCAGCAAACGAGGGTGGACAGAACAATTCAGAGGAAGCACAAAACCAACAACAGGAAGAAGAAAAGAAGTGAAGATATGAGAAGCAATCCAGTTCAAACAGATGAGGGGAAAGTGCTGATATTCTCTTAAGAAGATCATACAGAGTGTGTTTTGCCCTTGCAGGTCTTTAGAGAGGATCTAAATTTTTAACATTAAAAGCTTCTCCAATTTTACCAAAAATACTTTCTTCATCTTGTTTGTGGAGCGGCGTTATGAGGAGCTTCTGAAACATTTCCCACTGTTGTTGGAAACTGTCTTTTTGACATAACTATCCATATCTGACATAATCTCCTCTGGTTATTGTGATTTTACATCCACTGTCCAAAGCACCAAATGTTATGATTTCTGGGGTTTCAACTCAACAAGTTCCACTTCTAGTAAAGGCTCCGTTCTGACTAGATCCTATTGTAATATTTTGATTTAGTTCGGTTTTAATACAAAAGAACAGCCATTGAAGTCGTGTCTCTTCCTCTTGACTATGTGATTATACTGCAGATAATTCAGCTTACTACTAGAAGATAGATCTGCGATTTAAATCTGTAGCTAATTATTGTTTTAGTAATACTTTTTTTTTTTACTGACTTTTCTCTTACTTGCTCCACCCACCAGGCAAAGTGTCGTTTATTTATAGGTCTGTTTCAATAAATCAATTAGTCGCATAATAAACTAAAACAAGCTCCATAATTTCCATTTGTATGATTTGTAATTTTTCTCTCTACATACCTAAATATTAATGATAAAAGTCTTCAGTCTGGTGCTTTGGTCTCAACTAGACCTTTTTATCAAGAGCAATTTTCTTTGCAATTCACTTTATTTGTTGTTCTGTTTTTTTTTATTTTGGATATTGAAAATGTCTTCCAGTTCCAGTGCTAAATATTCATTAGAATTTAAAGTTTATTGATCTTTGAGAATGTGTTCTTACATCACTTTGTCGTTCTATTACTTGAAAATTGTCTCTAATCAACAAGATTATCATTTATTGCAACAACTTCTGGGACAATTTATATACCAGAAATTGTGACAGACCTATTCAGAATATCTTGTGGTGTTGTTCACTATGATATATTATAACAATATTACATATTATTTGTTTATTTAAGTCACAAGTTTTGAAAAGCTGCTCAGTTAATCTGATCTGTACGCGTCGCTATAACAACGTTTAACATCCCACGATTCAGAATGATAACTGTAGACTAATGGAAACCTAGATTACATCAGTTCTTATCCAAAAACGGACACAAACCTGATTAGAATAACATGAAACTGCGGAAGTTGATCCATGAATAAAGGAGGACATAAGTGCCTGACCTTGTTCGTTGGGGTCAACATAGGATCTTAATCGACTCCCACTTCATTTAATCTTATTGCCCGCAATACCATCTGGTGCTATTCAGCAAAAGGCCAAAAGACATTTATTATTTATGGGCAAATATGGGTGGAAGTTTGTTGATGAATGTAACTGATTGTGCAAATTTTTTTACATTATTTATTTAAACTTGCAGCCGAATTTTCAGTCTATTCAAGCAAAGTTTTGGCTCAATTTGCACCAAAGCGAAACCTTTTCCCTGGTCTGTTATCAGAGCCTCCTTAAAGCAGGGAGACGCCGTTCTGTCGGTACGAACCAGAAACACGAAACCTGCAGACGGCGGCCGTTTCTGGCAGATTGCTTTGTTTTTGTTATAATCTCCATCATTTGCCATTGGAGGTTAAAAAGCCTCAGGTTGTAGCTGTAAATGCATCATCCATAAAATATTGTGACTTATTTTGTCTTTCCCAGCACCTTCACAGAGGAGTTTTGACTCGCTGCATGCATGTTGTGAAGCATCAGTGGAGCTTTAGTGCAGATCTGATCTACTTTTACTTGAGCGTGACACTGTTTCAACGCGTTCCCCAGTGAAATGCATCGCCTGAAAAATGCATTTTGCTGCAGCTTTCTTCCCTTCCTCCCTCCACATTTAGAAAGATGGAGCTGGAAAGCGACTCTGGGGACACAGAAGATCTGAGGGAATAATTAAGTAATTGTAGATTAAGGGTTTTAGAGCAGGGAGGGATTTGGTTTAAACCCAACCAGAAGGAGAAACTGGGATGAACACAATTAAAGACAATGAGATATAAAACAACGTGACACTTATCTCATGGTGATTTAAAAAAAAAAAAAACATGACCCGATACCATCGGGGACAATGGATGCTGCATCCTCACCGCAGGCAGCACTAATAAGCTGAGGATTAGGAGCAACACAGCAGGCTTAATGGCACCAGAGCGTGCGGATGGTGTGTGTCCACACACAACCTGTGAAAGAGCTTACATCACCCTGACTATCTGCAACAGGCATCTGCAATTAAACCGGAGGATTTGGATGCCTGCAGCGGTTTCTGGAGCAGCGCAGCAATGTATTTATTTTATCATTTAAACCTGAAGCTGTCTTATATTCATGTTTTACAAGCAGAGAGCAAAAGCATTCGCTTTTTCCATCTGTAAATTCAGAGAACATAAAACCCAGATAAACTGATGCAAGACAAAAAGATTAATCTGAGAAAGGCTAAAACTGTTTCAAGTTGATGACTTTCATCAGGTAAAACTATTTGGAGTCGCTGCTTTCAGCTGAAAAGTGTATCTCTAACTAACATCACTGAAAAAAATAGCCTTAATTGTAATGACTCAACTATTAAAATAATTGTCAGCTGATCTCGTAATTAGGGCCGTAGTGAAACAATAATCTCACGATACGATGCATGATATTCTGCCCACGGTATGACATATATTGCGATATTCAGCAAACGACACAATTCAATACACTTTTGCGATTTTCTGAAAGGTTTTAGAGGGACAGAGTGATTTTGGTGACATTTTGTGACAGTTNTAAAAAGCACCAACTACACAATACCTGCTCTGGTTGGACACAGACTGAAAGTGGACAGCTGGACAAAATGAATCAAACTGTAGCTGACATGCATTAGAAAGTAAATAAAGTGAACCAAGTTCCTGCTCTGAATAGTTTGATACCTTTTTAACCTGAACATCTGAAGGAATCACTCTAAGCCTGATGACCTGGTGAAGCAAGCAGTGAGTGAACAAGGTGACAATTGGATGTTATGATACTTGCAGATGAATATCGATTTGTTTCTAGGAAAGAAAATATCAATATATATCGTGATATCAATATTATTATACAGCCCTAGTGTAAAGGCGAATGTTTCTCTAAATAAACGACTTTTTCAGACGTTTTCTTCGGTTTGCAACAGAAAAACTTAGGTGAAGATCTGATGAGGTAAATCGATCATTTTTGAAGACATTTTCACTGCTTGTTCTTCTTCAGTCAGTTCAGAGCTATAATGTCACTTTCCTCTTACAATTCCAGCTGTTTCCAAATCAGACGGGTGCGCTAGAGAGCAAAGTGAAAGGGAAAGTGTTTATTTAAAGGTTTACTTACAAAATAAAACAAAAATAATAAATCATCTTATTAATTCAATCCCAATTTTACACAAAACAGCTTTTTGGAAGCTTCATGGCGGTAAAAGTGATGTAAAAATGACATTAAGACGTATGTTGGTATAAAAACCATCCTGTGCAACGTGTCTTCCTCGTAAAGAACATAAAACTGTCCAGCCCGATCCAGCAAGCGCATTCAGGTTGCTTTTTCCCTTTAACTGCATGCTGAAGCATTTTACTGCTGTCACAATAAACAGTATGGCCGCTCTGTCAACTGGTTTTATACTTCATGCAGCGACTAAATGGTTTTTAAAGTCAGCAGGACATTGATGATCCCTGTTGTGGACAGGAGGGTCTAACTGGGATTATAGGCAGGATTTTACTTTCACTGGTTCAGATTCTGTGAACATAAAAAGGCTTTAGGATTTCTGTTACTTTTAGTCTATCTAGTTTTTTGCAGAAATTCACAGAAAAACAACAGATTCTATACATTTTTCATGCTACTTGCGTGATTGTAATTTTATTGCGAATTTTCTGTAAAAATAGTAAAAAAAAAATCTGATTTAAGTGATGGTAGTGATATAAGTGATTTCGTACTTCTACGACTCCACTGACTCAACTTTACTTGATATCAAGTTAAAGTCTGTGATAGATGTAGCAAAAAAAGAGATAATTAAAAATGTTTGTGTAAAATCTTCTTCGTTCAGCAGGTCCAGGAACAAAATCAAGAAAATCAATAAAATCAACAAAATCCAGGGAAGTATCAAGTATCAACTGTAACGATACTTTGTAGTAAAATCACACAGGTAAAAGTAAAAACTACTCCTAAAAGTATTTTTTCCCAATAAGTTACTCAAGTAAATGCAACCATTTACCACCGAACTCTGATTGTGAATCTCTAACACAACTTCCTGTTTCTGGACCGCGGGAGGAAACTGGAGAAAACCCAAACATGCACAGGGAAGAGCTGCATTGGCTCTGAAACCAAACATGCAGAGTATCTAAATGTTGCAGATGGAGAATTATGCATTTCTTCCAGTGGGCAGGATCTTCTCTGCTCGCCAGACTCTTAATAATCAGCGGTGTTCCTGTTCTGTCGTATCGTCTCCTCTGATCTCAGCCGCTGTTGTCGTCCGTTTCATCCCGTCTTTGATCGTTATATAAACCGCTGATAAACTCTCTTGTTCATAAACGCGCCGAGCGCAGCGGCTTTACATATCTGAGATTTTCATCTCTGATTTGTCGCTTCGCTGCGCGCAACTCTGAACCTTCAGAAGCCTCAACAGGTGGATTTCGTTCCTGCAAACACCTGCCATCTGTCCAACCCGAGCAGGCCGCGCTTCTGGCCTAATCAGACTGGGCTACAGAAACCTGCAGAAACCAGGTGACGAACACGTCGCTTTACGGCTGTGCAGGTTTCTGTAGCTGCACAGGTTTCTGCAGGAGACCCTCGGGTGAAGGTTTCACCCTGGAGACAGAGAGAGAGAGACGGCTTTCATCTCTCTGCTCCACGTTTCCCCATCATGTCCCTCCCAGCTGGAGGGGAACCGTGCTGCCAGAGATCCATCTCCAAAGATCAAATGTGATGAGGAGCAGAAAAGCTCAGGGAAAGAAAGACGAGGGGAATAACAAAGACTGATGTGAAGAGGAGGAGATTTACGGGTTCTGAGGCAAAACCTTATTCTTTAACTGTAAAAAGTTAAAATTCAGATGAAGATGGTTTAATAATAAAATTAAACTTTAGATCTGAAGAAGATAATCCTTAAATTTAATCAGAATTCACACATTTTTCCAACAGTAAAATTTAAGCACTTTTCAAGCATATTCAAGGCAAGTTTTCAAACTTTTCCAGCGTCTCATTTTGGTGTTAAAAATGATACAAATTAACTTGAAAAGACTCAATTAATTCAATATGATATAATTGATTACTTATTTGTGGTGGTATTCTACGTTATACATCAGTATACTATTTTTTGGTTATTAAATATAGTATAATATATATGTATAATATAATAACCAAATTGCTTTTGGTTATTAAATAACCAAAATATAATAAAGTGTGTGTTTTGAAATGTCTCTCACACACAACACACACCTGATAGATCTGAGAACTAAACACTAATTTAACAAAAAAATCCCCAAATTTCAATAACGTCGCTTAATATATAAGATATGAGACGATCAATAAGTAATTGAACAATTAGGAATGATGTGTTCATTACATTGAAACAATCCAAACTAATCATCTTAAGGTAAATAACTTTCCACATAAAATATTCAAACATACAAAAAAAATTACCAAAAATAAAATCCCTAAAAAAGGTTCGGTTTTCTGGCTTTTAGCAAATATAAATAATTTTGGTAATTTAAACTGACCTAAAACAAGGAAATTTTAATCGGATTTAACTTCAGACAGAGAAGAAAAATATTTTGTGTTATTTGGTTTCAACTATAAATAATGTTTTTAAAATTTTAGCTATTATCTAAATGTTAGATTGCACTTGATTACAAATCTGTGCAGTTTGAATATCAAGCACCTTCAAGGACTTTACACTGAAATCAAGGAATTTCTAAACCTTGAAAACGCCTAATTGAAATTCAAGCATTTTCAAATTATTTCAAGCAAACAAACCTTGAATCTCCTCCTCTAAATGTGCTTTCTGCCTGTTTCCCCTTTTTCAGAGAGGAAAAATACGGTTTGACAGACATCAGGCTGAGATGCGACGTCACCTGGTCTGACAGCAACTTCAGATGACAAAGAGATTCATTTTTTTTGCCTTCTCTGTCCACAGAAGAAGAAAAGCAGTTGATAACATCCAGGACTCTGGATGATTTAGAGATCAACAAAGAGAAATCACTAAAGTTGCACAGACGGCCGAGCAGAAGAGCGACTGATGGCAGTTTGAGAGAGAGAGCAGAATCCAGCTGAAACGGTGCAAAATGGACATAGTTTGATTTAGAGTGCAAAACTCCTAAAACGTTAAGATTATCCCTCCTAAAAATGAATTTTATTACGTCAGCGCCCAAGAAGCAGAAGAAACTTGTCTGACAGTCATATTTTAAGAGACATTTAAACTCCACCGATAATCAGTTCAGTATTTACAGACGTTTTAGAGGAAATCTGACTCCACATTATGAAACAACGACGACCTCACATTGTGCAGCAACGTGGCTAATCTCTGCGCCACACTGACAGCCAGCAATGGCTGCCTGGTGGCAAAAAATGTCGCTAGGCGCTCAGCTAGCTCATTAAACATGCTGCTATCCAGTGGCAGAACGAAGCTAGCACTATGCTAGCTACTATGAAATCACAAATGTGTGAAATGAAGCAGCGTATTGTAAATGGGAATGTTTTACAGGAGAAAATGTGTTTGTAGCACAACACAGAGGCATAAAAATAGGTAATAAAAGGGCGTTTTAATCATAATCTTTATAAATTTTACCATAAAATATTTCTGTAAAATTAAAAATGTTATTGCACAACTCTCCAAAGTGTCAGATAGCCAACTGGCCAAGAGATCCAATCGATTCACTTGGTTTTCTTAATTGATATTGATCGTAACGCATCTTTAGCCTAAAGCATGTTTGATAAATTAGATCACTACTGGTTTCTGGTCTGAACTCTTGATTGGTTGTTTTTGCAACATGCAGAAGCCACTTCATTAAGTTCAGAGAGTCAGAAAACCTTTAACTCAGCCTCATCTGCTGGCCACACGGTTTCTAAACAAGCAGCCTGGACAAAAAGACCAAATTACTGATAGGTGCTACTAAATTACATCTGATGGCGGAATATCAAAGGCAGAGAGTGAAGATTATTGGAGGTGAGACGAAAGAGGAAAGCAGAGGAGTAAGTGGAGACAATGAGAGAAGATATAATGATCTAATATGAAGCCTGGAAACGGAGCGGTGAGCAAGAAAAAAGCTGTTAGGTGTGAGACACAACAATAAGGTTCACAATACAGATGGAAAAGTGAGAGGAGAGTCAGACTAAAGGCTCATTATAACAAGGTGACTGCAGATTAACACTGGAGTGTTCAGACATCTGCAAACACAAAAACACACACCTACAGCATTTATCTGTGCATCCATTCACACACCACCAGCATATAGTACAAGCACAAGAGAAAACACACACACACACACTTATTTACAGACACACCAACCTGCAGGACTTCAGTAGCAGCTCCACAGCAGCACCTGCTGGCCACTCGCTCTGCACCGACACACACCCAGCCGCCCCGAAACGCCGCAGAGCTTCACTTTCATCCATCCAACCTCCAAACACACAACATGCCCAGCAGAGACACACTCACAGCACACGGAGCCGGTCTGAGCACGCCGGGTTTCCTGTGCATTATGCAAGCACATTCAGGTGAACGTTCACACCGTCTGAAGTGATTTATGAGCATCTGGCTCAGGCCGGCATGATTTATCCCTCTAAAGCTGCAACATGCACCTGAGGGACTCAACCCTCCGCCGCACGTACGCGCTGCACGCAAACTTGTTAGTCCGAAGGCAGAGCCGAGCCGTGAGATGTTTGTAACTTTGTGCTCTGTGGATATCGGCACTCCCGCGTTGAAATGATGCATTTATTCTACGCGTCAGGTCTGGAGGTGTCTGAGCAGAGTGTGTGCAGATGTTTCCACAAAGCCGGGAGGGATAACGCTGATCCTCTGCAGGCTAATAACCGAGGACGCAGCAGCAGCAGCAGCAGTGCAAACAAAAAAACGAATCAAACTTAGCTCTTCTGCTAACATCCCAGAGTGAGAAACAAACTCGGTGTTTGCTACAGCTGGTGGAGAATTAGCCCAACCTTCACCTGGGGATCGGCATCCCCAGGTGAAGCAAAGACAGTTTGAAAAGAACTGGAGGTTGAAGGAGAAACTGCAGGCAGAATGGATGTTTTAGATCTTTCTACTGAGCCTGGATTCACTCAGATTATTTATGATATTCAATGTTTGCCGTTTGCGGAAACAACCTGAAGTGTTTTCACACTTTACAGTCCGCTAGACTCGATTTCGGGGACCAACATGGCAACATTTGTTACATTTTCAGCTGGTGCAGTTCTCTTTCACACTGTATCAAACAAACTAAACCCTTTAAAAATAAGTTCCGCTCCTCACCAGCGGGGGCGCTGCACCACTGAAGAAAACGCTACGAAAACCTCTGAAAAAGACACCAAGTGCAACTTCCTTCCTCACGAAATGTAAGCGAAAATGGAGTGGCGTCAGATTCTAGCGGTTCTAAGATTTCCATTTTGTCTTTGGTAAAAGACCACAAGCCATTTCTCCCGCTAGCGCTCGACTAGCGCGATTGTTTTTGTGTATTTACCCAGAATGCACTGTGCTGTAGTCCATGTTTTGGTTTTCAAGTGGTCTTTGGCCTGATTGGTATTCACATATGCATTCGAACCGCACCAGAGTTCACTTCAACCGAACCGAGACTGGGGTTGGTAGATGGATCAGAGTTTGATTACATATCAACACCTCCGCAAACAAACTGGACTTTCTAGACAAACCGGTTGATTAAAGTAAGATTAAAGTGAACCAAACAGGGCTGGTGTGAATGAACCCTAACAGGAGTGTGACGTTTGATATGATGATGACCGAACAAAAATGTAGATGTGATGTTTTGTCCGAGGTGTTGGGAATAGAGTCTGTTTATGTTTTTCTATTTTCTTTTAGATTCATGAACCAATGTTGAGCAGGAAAAGGCATCAAACTTTTCCAGGGTTTTCATTCCGTGTTGGAGCAGGATATGGAATCACCGTAGAAAACTTAAACACAAAATTCTCCTTCAAAGGCATTACAGAATGCATATTTTCCCAGTTTTAAATAAACTATTAAACTAAACTTGGACTATCAGCAGTAAACGTCGTCTCTTTCTACCAATTTCCCCTCCAGAACCAAACATGGAGAAGCAGCATTCAGCTTCTATGCACCACAAATCTGGAACAAACACCCAGAAAACTGGAAAACAGCTGAAACACTGAGTTCCTTTAAATCAGGACTAAAAACCCACCTGCTTTGCTTTTGAACCGTAATAAATGGAGCTTTGAGTAAAGCGTTTGATGTGTATTGATGACGGCACAAAATGTAATGTTTGTTACTGGTTTCTTAATTGGCGGCTGTTTTTATGACTTCTTATTCTTCTATTTTTACGATGCAAAGCACTTTGAACTGCCTTGTTGCTGAAATGTGATGTACAAATAAACCTGATGGATTGACTGACTGATGAACGTTGAGCCCTTCAGCTTTAATCTCCACTTTATTTTGCTGCAGCATTTCCACTGGAGGTCTCAGACGAAGAACACAAAGAGCTTCAAACAAAGGCATAAATTGGCGATTTAAAGTAAAAAGCTTCAACAAAAAGCTCCGCTAACAAAGTGAGGAGATTTTCAAAAGGCAGCAGAGAGGATGCAACAAACACAAGCCGACACGCTGTGACACTTTGAGTCCGCGGAGACCGACGTTCGCCTGCAGAGGTGAGGACTGAAGGCTGACCCACACAGCGCGCCACACGTGTGTGTGTGTGTGTGTGTGTGTGTGTGTGTGTGTGTGTGTGTGTGTGTGTGTGTGTGTGTGTGTGTGTGTGTGGCAGCGTTGATTGCTGCAGGTTCAGCTCACTGACACCGCAGGAGGCTGGCTCGCCGGCTTTTCGCCTCTTCCTCTGTAATTGGTTGATTTGCAATGCAGTCGAAGACTTCTCAGATTTTTTTTGACATATGAAATTATAAACACACACACACACACACAAAAACACACACGCATTTGCGCAGCTATCTTTGTGGGGACTTTCCATTGACTTCCATTCATTTCTACAGCCTAAACCTGACCTTTACCCTTTTCCTAACCCCAACCATCACATACCTAACCCTAACCTTAGTCCTAACTCTGACCCCTGACCCTAAAACAGGGTTTCCCCTTGTGGGGACCAGGCTTCGGGCCCCACAAGGAGCAATTTGTCCCCACAATGTAGTATATGTCAGGAAAATCGTCCCCACAAGGTATTATAAACAAACGCACGCACACGCACACACATAAAGATGCAGAAACGACTCTGTGAAAAACAAAAACACACACACACACACACACACACACACACACACACACAAAAAGATGCAGAAACAACTCTGTGAAAAACAAAAACACACACACACACACACACACACACAAAGAAGCAGAAACGACTCTGTGAAGCAAACAAAAACACACACACGCACACACACACACACACACACACACACACACACACAAAGATGCAGAAATGACTGTGAAACACACACACACACACACACACACACACACACACACACACACACACACACACCTGCTTTCGTCTTTTTGCAGCCGCTGCACCTTCAACCAGCTTTCATTAATACACACTCGACTGACAGCTCCCTAGTTGCCATGGCGACCCCCAACCTGTTGCCAACTGGCGGCTCCAAACCTTGATGGCTCCCCTCCTCTTCCTCCTCGTCTCCCCCCCCCATCCTCCGGCTCCATACATGCCGGCGCTCACGTCTCCCCTGCGGATCGGCTCGTTTGGACCGAGCCGGACTCGTTCTGCGTTACGCGAGCCCTCGGTTCTGAACGCGGCCCGCGCCGCGTTTTTTTATCCTGGGAAGATCAGATGGAGCCAACTCCAGGAAATTGCTTTGCCTAATTCATCATTCTCAAGCCGCTCGGTTCTAATTAAAATCACTGGGTATATTCTATTCTCGGCGTCTGATTCTTCTTCCACTTACTATTATAATTCGTCTTGATAAAGGTTTCCGACGCTGCAGGATGAAAAGGCGCTCTCGTCTTGTTTGGACCAAATATTTTCAGTGCGACTGCTGTGTGAAAGGTCGATAAAAATAATCAGAAACTGGCTTCACTAGGAGAATTTTCTTCAGATTCACCCTTTTTTCACCTCAAGCTGCGACTTCTTGACCCGCAGGTGGGTAGAAATGTAAACAAAAAGATAAAGTTTTACATTTATATACAACAAACTCAAGTTTTCAACAGTGTTTGGCTTGTCTATGAAATATTTCCTTAACAATTACAATAAAAGTAGAAGTAATGTTTTTAGAGCTGTTCCAAATCTGCACTTTCCAAACAAAAAGCTAAAATCTCAAATATTTACATAGAAAGGAGCTTCTTTAAAAATAACACATTTTCTAAGTTATAAGTTGTCTTTTTTTAAATAGTGGTACGACATTAGCAGCTGGAAACGAGATTTATTTGGCTGGTTTGAAAGAAAAAATGACTCTTAGGTTGTAAAAGTTGCAAACCTACGACTGAAATGAGGCGCTTTCTGTTCAAAAGGTTCTTCCTGAACCATAAGGCTGGTGAAAATAAATTATTTCACACTGGTGGAGTCACAACCACCAGACTTCACAACAAGACTTCTCAATCTAAAACATCAAGTTCCCCATAAAAAGTTAAAATATGCACACACAAAAAATTCAAATTATTAATCACAGTTTTATTGATTAATTTTAAGATTTAAATGTTAATTTCAGGATAAATTTTTGTATTTACTTCATTAAGGTCTTCTAATTATGTTTCTAGAGCAAATATCTCTTTTTAGCAACATAAATAAGCTTGTTTTAAGTCAATAATTCTTAAATATAGATGTAAGAGCAGTAGTTTCAGTGGCTGATTGTTTTCACTTAAAACAACAAAAATGTTTTGGTGCAAGTGAAAAAAAATCTACCAATAAAACTAGAACTTTTTCATCCATATACAAGAATTATCTACACGCTTCTACATCTTGCTGATAGTTTTGTCTCATTTCAAGTGTTGCGATATATTTCCAGTGGAATCTGGACCAAAGGTTCTTGGTGAGATGTCGTATTTTTGCAGTTGTTTTTTTTTTAACGGGACTTTTGTTCTGTTGTTTCATGTGATTAATCTGGACCGGCACCAGCGCGGTTCTCGTCATCCGGCCCTGTTGAAACATCCTTCCAGGAACACAGTGAGTTTCTCAATCACAGAGACGCTAAAGGGCTGCAGCAGCAGACTGGGAGGCTGGGCAGCCTGAGACGCTGTAATCCAACACCAAACACATACAGAACATATGTAATGCGCTCAGCTTCCACCTTTACATCCAGTCTCCAAGAAGCCAGAGTTCATTTTGGAGACCAGGAGAAAAAAGTTTCTCATGCGTCTAGAACACCTTGTAACTTGTTTTCTGAGAAATATTTACACACATTTTTTTTTATTCCTCTAATTAATTTTTATCTCTAAATTACCGACACATGGAAAAGTCACTAAAACTAAAAGAATGAACCAAAAAAATTAGAAAATAAATGTTAAACTGGATCTTTGGGCTCCTCTTTGTAACCAACAATCTGATCCCTTCCTTGGTCATTTTTATAGCTTCAACTAAACACAAAGTTTGAAAGAAAGTAAATACGTATTTGTGTGGGTCAAGGTCCGAAAGATTCATGATTTTTTAAAAAATTGTTTAGTTTGGATTTATTTGGGCTTCATTTTATTTTATTTTTCGATAATTTGTTTTCATATTCAGTTCAAAAATACTTGATTAATCCTGAAGGAAATAAATGTTTTAACTCAAGAATAGTGGTGGTTGATGATGGGATCTCCAGTAGCAGTCAGTATTGCAACGGCTCAGAATAGGCCTCTGACTAAAGATTGTTGCTGTTATAACGACATGCAAACAACTCAATATTCTGGGATGAGAAGATATTTCACAGCAACACGTCCTGGATGACAGAATCAAGTTTTGACCAGCTCTGCTAACCCACTTCGTTTGCTTTTGCCGCTTTTCTTTAAATCTCTGTTACTCCGTATGGTTTGAAAGCCAGGCAGAGAGATGCTGGAGGATTAGAAGATATGATGTTTTGAACTTCCTCCTTTTCTCTGCCATCCTCACTTTCACCATGATCGTAATGCATTTTTCAAAAATATTGTTCTATGTTACTCTAATGAGCATCTACTGCAGAAAAACTCGATTCAAAAAGCTGTGACTAGCCTTAGCTAAAGTAATTAGCATGTAGCTAAGTAAATGGATAATGGATACTACGTTTCACTTTGAATAGTAAGTTTGTGTGTATGGCATATTTCACAACAAACTACAGAAATGAAAAGTAAAAACACCATAAAAACATCAATATATGTTCCACTTCTTATGGTTTAAACATGTGGCTTTGCAGCCTGGATTTAAAGGAACTCAGTGTTTCAGCTGTTTCGCAGTTTTCTGGAAGGATGAATCAGATTTGTGGCAGCAGAGGAAACATTGGGAGAGAGAAAAACTTTCTTTCTTTCACTGTGAACTTGAGTCCAGCTGATTCACCGTCACACAGAGCAAAAGGATGAAACAAACCCACAGATGAATGTTATGAAGATGATCTGCTTCTCAGAGCAACGGAGAGCTGAGTGCGGATGAGCTGGAGGAAAAAGTCGGATGGATTCTTAAAGCTATTAATACTATTAATACTAATGACATTCCTGCAGTGAGCTGCGCTTTTTAACCCTCTTCTTACCGAAACATGCTGGAAAACCGATTAGCAAAACACTTCAGATCAACGGAGAAAAGCTAAACCCGCTGTGGGAAATGCTATTTAAACATGGAGGAAACATTGACACATAAAATATCTACTTGGATAAATCAGCGTGGAAGCACAAAAAAGCCACACCGATAATCATCTACTTACCTTTTACTGTAAAGATGTGATTTAAAAAACACGTTTTAACACATTTTAATGCAGGCAGGTGCATTTTTTATTAATTTTAATATAAATCTGATGTACAATCGACAACACATTTCAAAAAAACAATCCGATCCATCAAACTGTTGAGTTTATATATCCATTTATCCCACAATTTAGCAGCAATTTTTTAATTGAAAATATTTGTCAGTATATTGTTTTTTGATTAAAAAATACAATTTGTGTAATTAACTTGATCAAAAATATTAATAGAGTCCTACCACATTTTTTTTTTACAATAGAAATAGTAGAAAGTTATTTTATTGTGATTTTATCCTTATTTTTACCTTTTTGAAAATAAACTAAAATTAGCGTATTTTGATGAAATTTTAAAAAGTTGTCATATTTTCCACATTAAACGAAAGTCACACCTCTTTCTCATTTTTGGGTTGAAATATTTTCCTTTTTCTAATTGTACTTAATTTTGTATTTTTGAGCAATAAGAACAGAACATGGATCCTCTTCCACAGATTATCGTTCTTTATGTTGCCTGGTTTATTGACCGGGTCGCAACAACGATTGATTTTATATGAAGGTCAGTTGAAGGTCATTTTATCAGTGAAAATCTTGCAATAATGAATTCAAAAAACTGTTAATTGTCATAATTGGAAATGCAATTAAAGGTTAAATAAAATAATTCCAAGTGTCACAAAATATCAGTCATGTTGGGGTTTGGACTTTGACTAGACCAGTGGTCCCCAACCTTTTTCTTACAATTCTGTTGACTGGAGGGAGGGGGTGATCCGTAAGAGACTTTCCAAAGGCATCTGATCTGTTTCTTACTCATTTTGCTGCTTGTGGCTTGGTGTTAGCGCGCCCGGTTAAAGGATTTTCAAAATAAAAGATCCTTCAGACTTAAATATTTCATTATTTGTTGCATGGCCCGGTACCAATTGGTCCACGGACCGGTACCGGTCCACGGACCGGGGGTTGGGGACCACTGGACTCAGTGGCGCAAAAGGTGGGTATGCAGGGTATGCAACGCATAGGGGCGCAGCACCAGAGGGGGCGCCAAAACTCCGTCTGGAGGGGGCGACGCGCCTATGATGTTTTCCCAAACACTCCAGCGCCTTTCGCTCCTTCACCTCGCGCACATAACAGGGTAAAGGTAGTGAGTTTTACCCTCAGGTGGATGCGAAATTTATGTTTTCGCATCCACCTGAAAAATGTGTAGTTGCGCCACTGACTGGACTAGACCATTGGAAAACATGTTTCAGCCATTCTGTAGTGGTTTTGACGCTGAGTTTGGCATCATCACAACCAAACTTCTCCGCTTTGACCTCATCTGTCCAGACGTTTTGGTCAAGAAAAATTTACAAAACCCAAAGCAGATTTGAATCCAGGTAGATCTTTGTCTGTTTTTTTTAGTTTTGTGCGTTTGCTCACCTGCTCTTGCTTTTCCAGCCAGCGGTCCACCATGGGGTGGTTGGCGCTGAGCGACGACCTGGCCGCGTCTCTCTGAAACTCCCTCTGATTGGACCAGGCCCCCGCGTCCCTCGGCAGGCTGCGGTACGTGTCCAAACCTTTGCTCTATACAGAAAACAGACGTTTTACCCCTGAAGTAGGTGCGATTTCCAGTGGGTTTAACTCTTTTACACCCGAGTTTTGAGTGTCTGCCTATATAAATCTTCCTTATTTTAATTGTAAGTAGTTCCTTAAATGTCCTGTGAGATTATTTACTTACCCATGTATCCATAACAACCGGAACTTTCAATATCCAGCAAGTTATTTCCGACATACTTCATCCATTTTGTACATTCTTATTACTATACATTTCATTGTCTACTTCTTGTTTTTATATATTTGTAAATATTTTTCCTATTTATAATAATGTCATCTTGTAGCTAGTTTTTATATTTGGATGTAACTGGGGCCGTGACTCTCAATTTCGTTCTACCTCATGCAACACGTGATGTGAATGACAATAAAAGTCTCTTGAATCTTGAAATATACCATCTATTAACCGAGTTTCCCCCGGATTAATTACGCTCTCTGTAGCTGCAGCTGCAAAATTTCCGTATTAACCCGATACTTGGTGGAAAGTGCAACGTTTCCTCTTTCAGAAACCGTTGGAATTTTCCAGATAGCGCTACGTGTGGCGGAATTACGGTACTGCAAATTTAGACATGTCGGCGCCGACAGGTTCGGGTGTAGAAGGTTTAACACCCACCTTCCTCTCCAGGCTGTGTGTGCCGGAGGAATGGCGAGCCTTCAGGAAGCCGGCGGTTGTGGACCAGCGGCTCGGGTTCTTCCTGGATGGAGGCTCTTCGGTTTGGACCCGCGGCTCCGAGGCGCTGAACGGCCCGTTGACGGTGATGAGGGCCGGATCGCTGCTGCGCCGGACGTGGAGAGGCATATCTGAAGAAAGATGCAACGTTAAATACGGACCGGAAAACAGAAGTTTTTATTTAAAAAAACGCATGCAAATTTTCCCTGCAACTAGTTAAATTTTTTTTTTTTTAACATATTTGTTGAAACTATACAGAAGAGGATTAGGGCCACTGGGGAAAAAAATAATTCTGAGATTAAAGTCAGATCTCAGAATTCTGACTTTATGACTTTAAAGCCAGAATTCTGAGTTTAATCTCAGAATTCTGAAATTTAAAGTCAGAATTCTGACTTTCTGACTTTAATCTCAGAATTCTGACTTTGTGACTTTAATCCCAGAATTCTGACTTTCTGACTTTAATCCCAGAATTCTGACTTTCTGACTTTAAAGCCAGAATTCTGACTTTCTGACTTTAAAGCCAGAATTCTGACTTTCTGACTTTAAAGCCAGAATTCTGACTTTCTGACTTTAAAGCCAGAATTCTGACTTAAATTTAAAGTCAGAATTCTGACTTTGAAGTCAGAATTAATTTTTTTCCTTTGGTTGTCCTAATTCTGACTTTAATCTTAGAATTCTGACTTTAAAGTCAGAATTTTTTTTTTTTTTTTTTTTTTTTTTTTTGGTGGCCCTAATCCTTTTCCGTAAAACTGCCATCAGTAACTCAAATCCGTCAATTTATCCCATAATTTAGTCTATGAGACAAATAGTATGAGACAGATAATCTGAACAAAATTTGAGCTCCTAGAAAGAACCAATCAGAGCCAGGAGGCGGGTCTTAGTGCTGTCAATCACCCTCCGGTACCAAGCTTTTTAAAATAAAATTACACTTTGCAGTTTTCAGTTTAATCAGACCAAATGTTTCTTGTTTTATGCAAGTTAGAATCACAAGAACTATGTATATTTTCTAAAATAAGAAAAAGAGAAAATCTCAAAGATTTATTCCAAATCTTTCTGTGGTCACACCAGAACATCGACTCTTTGTCCATTTGGCAGATCCAACCTTCAACGTCTTGGTTGATGCTGCTTCAATGTTCCCTCATCCATTTTATGAAGAGCAGCACAGCATGATGCTGCCACCTCCGTACTCCACAGTTGGGATGGTAAAATGTTCATTATGGTTTGTGGGCATTTTGATGAAAGGCATTCAGATCATGTCTTCCCATCATGTCTACACTTGCCTATATTTGTTTAACTAAATGAACAAAACACCTTGCAGCTTCTGGAAATTGTTCCCAACTCTCTTCCTGACATCGTCTCTCATTTGTTTTCACTTTTTGCATCGTGTTGAATGAGAAACCAGGTGTGTCTTTAACGGAGGTGAGCCTAAAAACCTAACCTGTCAATTAGCCTATGAGACGTTTTCTAGAGTTTAATTTCTTATTTTAAGGTTAAAAATAAATTAAATGTCTTATTTTTCTTTGCTCTTCTGAAACCTCAGACTGTATTTTACTCAGTCATCAGTCATGGTTGATGAGACTGGAGGGCAGCATAATGAAGCTGCATTAATCATGATCGTCTGGTAAATTAATCTGATTTATTCTACTTCCTGTGTGGGAACATCAAGCTTTGATGATGGGCTTCCATTAAAACCCTTCACTCCATCATGTGGGTCCAAATACTTAAATGGTCCCAACAGGAACAGCGACGCTGTGACCACAGCAAAAACCTGCTGCTTCTCAGAGAACATCGGCTTATAAAACGACCAGCGTTTTAAATAACAGTGTTGTCTTTTGGTAGCCAACAGGTCCGGTTCCCATGTTCTGCTGGGAAGCGGCTCACACAGGAAACAGTGATCTGATTGCTGGGTCAGCAGTTCTGCAGCTCTGACTGAGTCCATCTGTGTGTTTGGGCTCCTGGCTGTTTATTTCCTCGTTCTCTCATAAACTGATGAGTCTGGGCATCACTCTGTTTCTGTGTCGCAACGCTTCCTGCTTTTTGTGTGTGTGTGTGTGTGTGTGTGTGTGTGTGTGTGTGTGTGTGTGTGTGTGTGTGTGTGTGTGTGTGT
>CAEGAF010086667.1:0-10714 GCA_903067075.1 Micropoecilia bifurca | reverse complement strand
TATATATGTATATTAGTACCTTTTACTGTAGTTTCATTCCCAAACTGCAGGCAATATCTCCTCTATCCTGTGTAAAGTAAATAAAAAAACACCCTTAATGTTTCATGAAACCTCGATATCCAACTTTAACCAGCCTACATGTGTTTGTTCACAGAGTATATTGCAGTCTTCACACCTGTGTGTCCAAAGGAAACCTTCCATAGCGTTCAGATGGCACTCCCAACCCCCTGCTCTGTCTGTACCTGTGCTATGGTCTGCATTTGATTTTGATAGGAAGTGACGGTACATGACCACTGGCTGTGTACTGCAGTTGTTCAATGAGTGTAGGTTTCAGTCACTGGCTGTCAGAGGACACATTCCACATAGCTCTGGGTTTGTGGTCCTGACTGAACAGCACTGCAGCACATAGTGCACATTCCTCTTTTCCTCCTTTCTCTGTGTTTACAAAACAAAAACCAAACTTTGCCTGGGAGACACAAGAATACTTGGAGGGTCCTTACTTCTTAACTTTTATCAGAGCATGTATTGTTCCATGTAATCTCCCCCACACACACACACACTTCCCAAATTTAACTCTTCACTTTGTTTTTGCTAAGTCAGTATGTGAAATGGCCAACTTGTAGTTTTAGTACTATTACGATATGTGTCATTTTGCTAAGTTTCTAGTTCATCTGCCATCCATAAATCTGGTGAAGATGAGGGATTGTTGGTTTAGGTGAGGATTATCATTCTACACACACATCTACTTCACAACTGAAACACCTCAGGATCCTTCTAGTAGGCTGTGAATGCAGTACTTCACAGACTGAGGCAGAGCAGTGCATGCTGGGAGCGTTTATCTGACAGAAGCAATTCAGGCTGCCACTCCGGCTTTCTGTGTGAGTCGCATTACAGGAGAACTACAATAAAAATAAATCTGCATACACACACATGCACTGATATTCTGTTCATTGGCTCTGAAAACTATCACAGATGTGCTCATTAGAAAAAACATGAATGCAATTTGTAGCATAAATACAATATTGTACCCAGAGGATAAATATATTTCTAGAAAAACAATATGGGACTGTTGTTTTTTTTGTTTTGTTTTTTCTATTCAGGATTTTCTTCTCCTCGATATTAATGCAAGTTGTTTGATTGTAGGCGTCTTTGATACAGAATCCCAGTCCGATAGTACTTAAAGTTAATAAAATCAAAGCTGTCTGCATTAAAATATTACCCTATATTTCATCAGTGTTACAGCCACTCACCGAGAGGCTGATGCACAACATTTGTGATGCATCAGCCTCTGATCAGCGACTGATCATTTGTCCCAAATGCAGCTGCTCTGGGTCAGCTTAAATTTGCTGCTCTTATTTGAGACAACTCAGCTAAAAACAGTATTGAAATTCCTGGCTACACATCACCTAAAACAGGCGCTGCTTTATCTTTAGTGTAAAAAAATACAGGACTGTGACTTGACACGCATTTCTTCAATCGACTTGTGTCTTGCCACTCTTCAACTATATGAAGAAGTTATCCCTTTAAGTATTGTGAAATTTCATGATTCAGGTAATGCAGCAACTAACAATTCCTTTTTTTAAGTTAAATTTTTCACTGTTTTTGAGTTGTTTATTTTTTTCAAATGCTTTATAAAACAGAATAGAATAGAAAATATTTTTAGTCGGGATACATGGCTCCAAAACACAGAATATGTGATGTAGCTGTTGATAATTTTCAAATGTTTTTTGCATAAACACAGGCTGCATACTGTGGAAGGGGGTCATTGAGGGTTATGCTTCACATGAATGTTACTTCTGAAGAAAAGTTCAAGAAAAAAAATATTGATCTAATTAGATTAATGGGATTACTATAGTGGATGTCTTGGATTATGAAAACTAATTGCTGCATCCTGAGTTTATTGTTCCAGCTGCTCAACCTCACCATGAAAGCTGTCTGAACGCAGTATGCAGTGCAGGCCACTTGACACATAGGCAGACAGGAAGCTGCAAAAGACAAGACAGACTCTCTTTCAAAGGAGACACTTAGATTCTTAAGGAAAACCACAAATTTGTTACATCAATAAAATAATGGGCACAGCCTAAAATACAATTTTGCAAGCTGTGCATTTGTTTAAAGACCCAGATTGCTTAAACCTTGTGTGTAACACTGTTGCGTGGCTTACTGGAGATGTAGATGACAAAATCACAGAAAAAATAACAAGTACAGAGTCAAAACTTTGTCTGAAATTTGGATACAAATCATTTAACAAGGAAAACCTGTAACTTAGGACAAACATCCTAATTGCTCTGTTGAGCATGGAAAGTCTGAAGTTGGTTTCTGTGTATATTTTGAGTATATTTTATCATTTTTGTACGTTGTGCTTATTTTTTATTCTGCATATGTTTTTTTTTCTCTTTTGTATCCATAGTTTTGTTGCACTCTGACGCACAGTGACACTAAAGTCTATTATATTTTGCTCAGTTGGGTTATATAAGTTGCTGCATCCCATACAGAAGAACTACCTGCTGGACTTTAAGTTGAAAATAACGTCCTCTCAGTTCAAGTCCAGATACAACAACACAAGTCGGTTGTGACTTTTAACGGGTTGCATACTGTACGTGTAAATTTATAATCCCGTCTGGGGCATCTGCTCGTAGCACTTTATCCATATGTTTGGGCCCTCAAAAATCATCCTCTATCTGTCTGTCTGCCTGTCACGTTGCCTCTGTGTGATTGCAAACTACAACATCCAGCGATTATTACACAGCTAATAGCCTCTCCAGCTCTCTAGGGATGCTCGTGAACAGTGGAGAGAACACGGAGAACTGTCTCCACTTTGTTGTTGTCTTTCACTGGCTCTGATATTTTGTGAGAGGGTACAAAAATTCGGACTACGGCTGAAGAGCCTCAGATTATCATTTGTCTGGAATTATAAGAAAAGCTAAAAAAAAAGCCTTTGTATGCTTCCCCTTTATAGACTGATAGAAAACAGCTGTATTAATGTATAGAGGCTGTTATCAGTATTCATTTTTCCTCGAGCTTCCCTCTGTCTGCCTCTTATCCCCATTGTCAGAGATTTAACTTTCCACAGAAGTGCTATCAAAGCAGGGGCCCTTTTTTTTATTGAGCCAAACGGAGACAGGCTGGGATCGACACAGGCAGAAGAATAGGATGGCAGGCAGCATAGTGCCTTGTTTAAAACACTTGCAAAATGGGTCGTGGTCTTTAAGGTGAAATGATGCGACAGATGTCTTCTGTTTCAATCTGGTCGCTCTGGATCCTGGTAGTGTTTCATCACGACCCTCAAAAAAAAAAAAGAAATGAAAGAGGTTTATGGATGAGTGAGTTTATCACACCACGTCACTCCCTCAGGACCCCATCGTTGTCCCTGAAAGCTCCTGTTTTAATTAGAAATGCAGTCACTTCCTTTTTCATCTGTCTTCTTCTTTGCTCCTTCTCCTACATTATTTTGGTAGTGGTGAGTGCACCAAGTTTAGCAGTGGGATAAAGACACTAACATTTGGGGAGTAAAGGATTCAGAGCTGTGTGCCATGCATGAGGTCGAGGTTCTGCTGACCGTGACTGGAAACCACTATCTGGCTTTGTTCTTGTTAGTGCTTGCTCCTGTGGTTTAGTCAGGAAGTTTTTTTTTGTTGCCCATGGTGACTCCAAACATGTTCAGCTTTGCCCTAAGACCACAGCGCAGTCAGGGATGCTCTCCCTCCCTGAGACTTCCTGTAACCTGAGAAGATTCTCCCAAAACAGAAAGCTGCCGGTGAACATGCAGGCTCAGTTAAACTGTTCTGTCCGTCGGGTGAGGTGAATGATATACTGCTAGACCATCCAAGTCCTTAGGAACACATGAAAAATATTACACTATGACCCTGTTGAAGTCATCACCTAAATCTTCGGCACAGCTTGAAAGTTGATGTTCACAATCTTATCATCCTATCTGATTAAAAAAATTCTGTAAAGAAGAATGGGTAAAAATTGTAGTCTTCAGATTCACAGCTTGTGAAGGGAGACTCTAAAAGAATGTAATTTCAACAAAAAGTGGTTGTACAAAATATCGATATTCATGGGGGCTGAATATAAATGTATACCACATTTTTTAGATTGTATGTAACCTTTTCCTTGCATCTCACTATACATGGCTAATTGTGTTGGTTAATCCCAAAAAATCCTGATAAAATACAAAAAAGTTCAAAGTACATGATGCGTTCCTAATTTTTATGCCATCGCTCTCAGTGGTAGCGACCACTACTCTATGTTTTACCAGTGTAACTTACATTGTAATTTTAAATACCTTAGCATAACTGCACATCCTGCTGTGCACTCCCCCCCTTTTCCCCCGCCAAGTACACTGGAGGTTGATTGGAAGCTTCTCTGCTGCTGTTTCTCTGTCATTGACATGCAAGACGCATCGCACAGATTCTGGCGCAAGGTTAAGCATGCTTGACGCCCAAGCTTAGGAACTGCTTCAGACAGTCTCTCTCTCTCTTTCTCTTTATACTTCTCTCCAATTTTCACCCCTAAAAACGCAGATTATTTTCCTTTGCCTTCACCGTACCTCAGTTCCTCAGTGTCTTGCACCTCTCCCCATGTTTCACTCAAGCAAAGGACTAAATTCAGTGAGTGCACTATCCTCCAACAACATAAAACATCTCAAATCCACAATCCCATTTTCTACCTAATGAATACAAAGTAGTTCACTTTTGGAGTATTTGTAGTATTTAAACTGCTGACGGTACTTGACTTTATGGCCTCTGTAAGTATTGCTTCTTTGTTGGATTCTTAATACAAATGCATTTTAAGTAATTTCAGCAGAGATGCATGCTCGATCATTTTCCACTCTTTCCCAAATTGCTTCAGATGGCTTTAATCTATATCAGTTTTTTTTTAGATCTCTCTCATCTATTCTAAAACCCAGCAGAAGTTACTGTGGTATGCTTTTCTTTTTATGTTTTTGTAGATTTTCTTTTAGTAATAGTTGAGGACTGAACAATGGTGTATGGGTCTGAAATTATTATTATTATAGTAGCGCACATCAAAGCAACAAACATCAAAAAAAGTTTTCAAGTATTGTTTTAAAGCTGCTGAAATATCCTTGAAAACGTGTTTTTACTGTTCAAATTTGTTTTAACCCGACAGAAAGTGTTTGAGTGACCAGAGGATTCCATATTTGAATGAGGAAAAGTAACAAAAATAACTGAATACAAATCTAATGTAATATTTGATAATATTTCAGAATGATGATAAATGATGTAATAGATTTTGATCTTTACTGCTACTCATTAATGATTATTAAAACAAACCAAACACAAACTCATCTAAAGAGCAAAACAGCCTCCGATACTACAGTTCAGATTAAAGGGCAGATTTTTTTTTTAGCTGATTGAACATCTAAAGTTTCAAAAGATCCTTCCTGGGAATACATTTATTCCCAGTATTATCTGGGGTTGCCTAATTTTGATTGTAGTCTCATGTTTAATCGCAAAAGGGGGTGAATAATTACAACTTCCAGCACCACAAAGAGAGAAAAAGAACTGAGCACCTTACTTTAGTCTGAAATCAGGAAAAATGCAGTGTAGCACATGATGATGCAAGCAAACTACAAAAAAAAAATCTCTGTGCACAGATTCTCAAAGGTTGATCAGGCCTTTCTCCCTCTTATTTCATTCAATGGTTTTGTCTTTGAGAACTTAGACGATTCTCTGCTCAGACGCTTTGCTTCCAGAAGTCATCACCAATCAGAGATGGATGCAAAGTAATGCAAGACATATGTTACATTAGGCAGCCAATTAGAAGAATGCTTTACTAATATTTTCTATTACATCCATGACTTAGAAGGACTAAAACAATCAGCCATCTGCATGCACAACACTGCCTCATAACTTTGGCAAACTTACCACAAGTATTGTCATATAATCGTCATATTTTGGAGATTCCTGGGAAACACATGCAGTAGTAAGAAGTTATCTTGATGAAATGGACATTTTACACGCCAGTTTCTACAGGTATATTATCCAATCTGAGCTGTTAGTACATCCTATGAAATATTGCAACGAGTTTGTAGTGAAGCAAGCACAGTTGGAGATTTTTGGTTGCATTTTGTTCAGCTCAATGTGCCTATGAAAGTAAGTAACATAAATAAACATTAAATAACAGGGTAATTAACCTTGTATGATCAATAGGTGTTGCCATTTAAGTTCTGTCTGTAAACACGTGTCTAATTTTCTGAACTTTATGGCTGGATTGTGCTGGAGATTTACTGTAATAGCTTGTAGAGAAAGTTGAGCAAGGGGGGAAAAAATCATTGCCGTTCTTTCAACTGTGAAATTAAACAAACTCCCTATGAGAGGCGACTCAATCTAAACAAATCAAAGCCAATGAAATGGAACTCAAATTAAGAAAATGATGGATTTCCCTCCGCATTTATTTGATTCATCCACTTTACATGCTCCTCGGAACAAATTACAGTTGTAGAAAAACATTGAACAAATGCCAGATTTTTATAGACAGGACAATATTATCTTTATTTTTTTTGCTCAGTCTGTTGGTAAACAGCGAGTATACCCATCACACCCTCTCATCATCTCTCTGCCTCTCCCTCCCTCGGATAAGTAGGCATTTCCTGTTATCTCGGCTCTGGCCATTGTTGTCTGCTCTGTGAGACAGTAGAGTCTGTGCTCTGCTGACTGAACTAAAGCTGTTTCACTTTGTCTGATTGGGTCCGCTTCGGGCAGAAGGGGGGAGATGCTTCGTTTTTAATGCATTGTCTGTTCAAGTTTTTAATTGCATCTGCTCTAATTTGTTGTCGTCGGTATGGAAGTCGTGGAGTACCTGCTTAATGTCGCCTGTATTTGTACTGCCACACAAACAATCTAATCAGTTTAAATTGAATTTCATCTAGACAACATGATGCATTGAAAATAATAACCTTTTTGCTGAAGGGAACGTTGCAATAAGAAGTAGCCAACTAGTGCGAAATGGAATAAAATTAAAGAAAAGAGGACATTTTTGAAATTTAACGAAGTATAATAAGTAGTTTACATTTTTAAGACATGTTTTCTGGCTTCCGGCTATATCTTGCGTCAAGCTCTGCTTTAAAACAAGGTGCCACTTTGTCTTTTGCCCTTTATGCATTGAGGGGTGCCCTTAAAAGAGCTTACAACTCAAACTTTGCTGTGATAATATTTGCTTCTAAAGTAGTTCTCAAAGCATTTATTTTCACCTTGTCCTAGACTGTCCTGAGGGCAAAGGGATGAGGAGATACTTGTGGGATTTCCAGTTAATGAAAGGTAAACACAAGGTCTGCTCTGAGGTGATCCAAGGAATGCTCTCCCCTCTCTGTCAGGATATGAGCTTCATGCTTTTGACTTGTACTTTTATGTGTGACTTTTCACCTTTGGTGAATTCTTTCACTGGAACCACTTTCAGTATGTTTTTATCGCAGTTTTAGCCAGTAAGCCTATGTTTGCATTCTTCCGTCATAAAACTGTATCACGGCAGTAGCACTGTTAAAGAATAACAGTAAAAAATTATGACATTCAAGCCATTTGATTAAGCAGACAAAATATTTCCTTTATACTTTGTCTTCAGTGAAACTGAATGAAAATATGTTATTAAGCCAAATTATCAACAAACCAAGTAAAAATACAAAGGAAGCAGCTTTGCTATTGTAACCTGAGTTTATTTAGGACTGCTGTTCTGTGGATTAACTGAAGTCAAGTTATGTTTTTTGTTGATTGATATATTCACATATTCCTGAAACGTAGTGTAAATTTTAATTTAAATCTAATTCTTTATAGAGTAAAGCTTTAGGAAGTTAAAAAAAGCCCTTTATCCTTTTAATGTGGAAATTGTTGTCGCATGTTACTATATATGCTTTAGGTGGCATTGAGGAACAATAAAAACTGGATTTTTTTTGTTTTTGTCCTGTGTAGAACAGTTTCTAGATCATATTATTGCCATATTAAGCTAACAGTGATGCAAATCTAATAATAAAAACAAAATATTGAAGTTGTTATATATCAAGTAAATAATTTTTTTGAAGATCTTTATGTATTACTTAATGCAGTAATTAAATTGGAATTAAATTTAATTCAGAATTGGAATTAAATATATAGTAAAGCCATAAACAATTGACTAAAATTGCTTTTTGTTTTGTCTTACAAAGTGCATCATGAAATATTTGCTAACTGGTGATGTGTCCTACAACGCAAACTAACATAAAGCACATCGAACACTAACAAGATATGAATCAACCATTAGAGCTTACCAGCCTCCAAACATTACTTATCAGAAACTACACAAGCCTCTGATAAAAGTGTTACGCTTGTCAGCGGCTGTAGTCCAGCTGTGGTCTCTATGAGGCAGACTGAGCTGAAGGTGGGATACACCTGTGACTTGGGTTGTGTTCCCCGGGTGACCGCTCCTCTACTAGTACATCAAACTATTGGAGCAACGGTCTGGCGCAGAGAGGAGGGACACATGGAAGCTGTGTGTTTCCCTTCTCATGCCCGTCATGTGTCGCGCCCTTTATACTCTGTCTTATTAAAGTAGAAGTCAAAACTTCTGTCGGTGTCTAAAGTCTGGGTTCCCCCACTGTCATGTATGTTGTATGCATATGTATGTGCAACAGCTCTGTGTTAGTGATAACATATGACAGAGCTGCCATAGAGTGACTAAAGATCTGCAAGCTTTCCGCACACAATGTAATGTGGAAGAGGAATAACGTGTGTGGCAAAAATGTACGCGATGAAACACAGAACACAAAAAAATATCACATTTATTTGACTATGAGTGTCTCACCTCGGGCTGCGGTTTTTTTTATTTTTTTTTGCTGGATTACAACATGTGCTTTGTTAATTTTAAAGCTGCAGTGAAAGGCTTACTGCTTCTCTTTGCTTTCAGTACGAACCAAAGCAGCAGCAGCTGAAGTCAGAGGAAAGTCAGCATTGAAGATAGAGGGAGTTTACTTGATATGAATAACTCTCATTCAAGTGATCTGTCTTGAGAATGAGCCATTAGAGGAATCCCAGGGGACACTATGGAAGGGTAATGGAGAATATAGATTTAACTTGTGACCATCAGCAAAAATGCCAATTAGAAAAGCATCAGTGGGGGTAGCCAGTAAGATGGCTGCAAAGCACTGCCAGGAGGTGATTAATGCCAAGCATGTTTTTTACATCTACAAAAAACAGATGTAATAACTTCATCTTTGTTTATTTTGTTTATGTTGGGTACTTGTTCATAAAAGCTTTTTACATTACAAAACAAAGGTGTGAAGACTATTTCACGAAGGAGAGGGGAAAGATGTGCTGTTCTTTGACTTTTGCTGTGATTTTGAAAATCCAGCGTTACAGTCAGTAGGAAGCTGTTTATTTTGTTTTCCTGGTTCGGCTCAGATGCTGCAGCATCAACCCTTTTCCTCCTCCCTCAGCTTATATCATCAATCATTTACTTTCTCCATCATTCTTTTACTTTACTTCTCACATAAGTCTTTCTCCTCCTCTCAATCTCATTACCCTTCATGTCTTTCTCATTCCCTTCAGCCTCTATATTTTCTTTGAATGATGATTTATTTTCCAAACTTTCACATTTTGTCAGATCCACAGGGACATCTCAATAAATTAGAGTATGACTTAAACTAACACAATTTTAATTCAAAAGCAAACAGACTGGTTCATTTAAGGCATTTATCCCCATTAATTTGGAATATTTTAGTTTACAGGTGAAATCCCAAAATATGTTTTATTAACATATAATCTGTCACATGACCAAGGTATCACTATGTGTACTTGACCAGGGATTTTACTTAAACACCCAAAGAGACTTAGTGGAGTAAGAGACACAATGAGTCAACGGTCTTTCTTTACACCTCATCTCCAGTAATAATCATGAAAATTAATAGAAACTGTTGAATTTGTTACCTTATTTGTTCTGAATTGATGTAATGTGCATTTTTAACAGAATTATTGAAATAAAAAAAACTTTTCAGTAACATTCCAATGAATTTAGTCATTCTTGCATATTGTTGGGTCTCCCTTCCTGAGTTCTTCAAATGAATCTGTCCTCTAGTTATTTTTTTTTATTGGGCATATAAATCTCACTGTTTCAGATCCTCCCAGATTGCTTTATTAGTTTAAGAAGGCTGACATTATTTTTGCAAAAGTTGAACCTTTCTCTACATTCAGTAAAGGTAAAGTTTTGACTTTAACCCGATAATTTCTATGAAGTGATTCACCTTTGATGGGGTTGGTGCAGGCGAGGTGTGTGCATGAAACGTCTTGTCTTGAATCTGCACTTCGGTGTAAAGGCTCCATAATCCCCAAGGTTGTTTGGGCTCCTGTTCGTTTCCTCCGTTGTTTTCCTGAAGCCCTACGTACATACAATGAATTATTCAGAAACGTAATGGGTCTATATTTGTCGTTGTTTATCTTGCCTCGGTGCCCCCATCATTACTGCCCTACCAGCGTCTCTTCCAGCTTTCACATGTCTGTTTTTCTGTCTGTTTGGCAAGTAGGGGCCTCTTCACCCACAGAGAATGCTCCACATTAATGAATGAAGTGAAGTCATTTAGCAGGACTCTTAATGGCACATAAAGCCCTGCTGCTGGGTTTGATTAATCAGGGAGAGTGTTTGGCTCTCTGTCTCTCTCTCTTACACACACACACACACACACACACACACACACACACACACACACACACACACACACACACACACA
>CAEGAF010086642.1:0-14482 GCA_903067075.1 Micropoecilia bifurca | reverse complement strand
CACACACATAAATCAACTATATATATATATATATATATATATATTTATAATTTTTTTTTTATTTTTTACAGATTAAGTAAATACCCCTGATATCTGCAAGGTTTAAAAACACAAGCGGTGGCAAATACTTCACACACCAAATATACCCTAATATGCACTAATGCACACAGTGGGAACATTACAGCACTACCACAGCAGCTAACCTATGGCTTTTATTTCCACTTTTGGGGTTGCAACCAATCAGTGCCAAGGAAAATAAAGGGCATTCCTGGATTACCTGTTTTGCGAATGCTAGCAGTTCAGTTAGCGATGCGTGTAGCTATTGCAGTTTCTGCAGCTAGGTTGTGAAATTCACCAACCAACACCTCTGAATTATTTGGTGAATTCAGACACGATGCAGAGGGTCCCGACAGACACATTGTCTTGCTGTCAGTAAATTAATCTAAGACACTCTCTCGATATTTCAGCAGCCATTGTCCAATATGACCGAGTCGGGGGATAAGGGGGGAGGCAAGGCCAGCATTCTTTTCTCTGCTCTACTAGTGAAGTTGGCATTTAAGCATAATTCAGGTTAGAATATGGGTTGTATTAAATTAAAGGGCGTTAATCATAAAGTACTTAATGAATGACGATGAAAATCCATCTAAGAGCAGAACTGATTAAAACTTGTTGAGGCTTGACTACTTTCAAACAGCCATGTCTCTTTTCCACAGATGAAATCCTTCTCTGTTACTCACTCATACTTCAAGAGTCATCATGAGTCTTTGGTTTGTTTCCTGCATATAAACACAACTCTTCTTGTTTGACATTTTCTGTGTTCATTTTCCTCTTTTTTCCTCCCCTCTACCCAGGCTTTGGCAACAAAGACAGACAGTGTTTGGACTTGTGATGCTGCTTATCCTTCTCTCTATTGCTTACCATATTGAGGGACCACATCAGAAGGTGACTGACCTCCTCATGTGTTGTGAATGTAAAAATACCATAGCGACTGTGTGATGTAACCAACTTGCTTCAGCTGCAGAGGGAATGCATGACAAGTTATTGTAATAGTTTTAAAAGGTAGACACATTGTGAGAAATGATGTTTTTGTTGTCTTTAGTCTTGGTAATTTTCTTTGGACTTATAAATGGGTATTTATGAGTGAATGTACTAGCATCGTGTTTGCTTTTTTTCTTTGCAACTCCCCTAAACTCAGCAGGTTGTTCTGTCGATCCACACACAACCCTTCCACTTAGTTTTTATTTAGTTTTTTTTCCACCAACTCTGCTTTAGTTGCGATATTTTTCACATCCCATTGGCATTTTTTTTTTCAACATTGTACGCAAAGACCTCGGAGTTGTGTAATCACTTCTCAGTAACTGCACGTAACAATTCCTCATGGCTGGCCCCTAACTTCCCAGCACTCTGCCAGCAAACAGAGAGACAGTATGTGCTGTTTTTTGTTTTGCTGGGTTTCCTGGGAAATTGAGTCTATGGTAAGCCCCCCCCCCTTTCCTGCACACATTCCCTTCAAACCCTTTAAAGTTCCCTCCTCTTTTCCCGTAATCTGGGGTCTTGATGCTTCCTCCTGGAAACAACCTGCCCTGACTCAAGGGAGGAGGTGTAAACGGAGCGATGGAGTGATAGTAGTACAGCAGCAGCAGCAGAGAGAGAGAGAAAGAGACAGAGTTGGAGACAGACGGATGGATCTTGGCTTGTCTTACTGTACTTGTTGTGTAAGAGCTAGTTGCCACTAAAAAAAAAAAAGAATAATGGTGCTGTTCTTCTCTGAGTGCTGAACACTCCTACCCTACGGCTCTGCGCTCGAAACTCAGCAACCTCTATCTCCAAAGGTTTCTTTCTCTCTTCCTCTACTGCTCACTTGCCCTGTCCCACCCTTCAAAGTACCCTCAGTTTTCTTTTTTTCTTTCAGTTTTACTCACTTACCTTCTCTCTCTCTCTCTGTGCCTGTCCCTCCCTTTCTCGCTCCCCCCCCCTCCCGCTTCACGTCCCCCCCACTCCCCCACGCTCTTTCCTCGCACTCATGCATGTGCCTCTGCCATGTGGTGGACTGTCCCTCTCCCTGGCCCCTGCAGTACGTGCGCTACATGGAGAAGACGACGCTGTGGTGCGCCTATTGGGTCGGCCTGGGTATCCTCTCCTCTGTGGGTCTTGGCACCGGCTTGCACACCTTCCTGCTCTACCTGGTAAGACAGAATTTCTTCAGGGAGAGTTGCATGGCTCCTCCACGCTGCAGCTCTTCACTTCCCCATGCTGGTTTGTGCCTCGGCTCAAACACAAACAGAGCTGGTGATGATGATGATGAGAATGATGGTGGTGCAACCAGTGACGCAGGTTTTTAAAGGCACGGTTGTTGCGCTGCTGCAGAGTTTTGACAAGGGTGAAAAAAGCTTCCTGGAGTCGTTTTATGCATTTGCACTTTGTATGCATTCGTGTGCATGTGGTGGGTGTGAATAGGCATTATGATAGATGCACTGGTTTTGACAGGCAGGCTAAAAACAATTGCACTCACTGACCCCTTTGAGTGCACATGAGGATAAAAACACTCTCCCTCCCCCTGTCTGAGTTCTTTCTTTCTCCCTTCTTTCCTGCTCCCTACTGTTTCGCTCACTCTCACTTTCTTTTGTCACTCCCTCTCTTTTTATGCCTCTTCTCTGTTTACGTTCTCAGTTTTACTCACCCCTTCCCTTTTCCTTTTTTTTTTCCATATGTTTTCCTCCAAGAGTCCTAATCTCTGAGTGCCTCAGTTCAGGGCAGTGAGGATATTGGGAAGAGGGAGGGCGGCGGGTGTTGTTTCTGCACTTCTGATACCAGAACATCTGCTGGTCCTTACTGCTTCTAGTCCATCTGTCATCGGGGGACTTTGCTGTCACACTCGGGGGCTCGTGCCCAGTGGAGCCAAACTGGAAACTTTGAAGTGTGTGTCCTCTGTTCTGTTGTTTTTAAAAGCCAAAAACTGTGACGCTCCAAAATGTAACACGAGAGTTGTTGTTTTTTTTCCCCCCTCTCTAATCTCCCTTGACTCCCAGCTCTTTTCAGTGGAAGGTTTCAAAGTGTTGGATCGCCATCTAGTTGGAGTGGTTGTTACTGCAGGTTGTGGTGTCACTGAGTTCATGACAGAACCTGATGCTCCTTCCTGCGGCTGCTGCTGTACATTCTGTCTCCAGCCTGGAAGATATAGCATGTTAAACACTGTTATTAGCTCTGCTGATGTAGAGTGCCATCTAAAAATATGCCTTTTTAAATCCCATAGCACAGTGGGAATAAACTGTTTGTTGTCCAGAGAGTTTTCAGGAGAATACAGGCACTTTTTCTAGATCAATATTTGTTTTGTTTTAAATTTGCTTTGATTTCTAATTTATTTAAAGGCTCCATCAAAAAAAGTAATATGTAGGCAGACATGTTACTCAGTAAAGGTAAGAAATTTTCAGCATTGATTTTAACTGAAAATTTAAATGGTAGTTAACACATTTTTTTCAAACACAGACAGAAATGTCCAGCAAATTCAACTTAGATTATTTCAGGTCATTCCATGAAAGAATGTAAATGAATTTTATCAAGAGAACATTTTAGTGTAAGACTTAAATTTTCTTATTTTTGGTTTCACTCTCAAATGACTTGCTTGAAAACAAAAAAAGTTTGAACTCCTTCAAAACTGACATTTTTTGGGGTCTAATTAAAGGAAACACATTGTGCATGCAAAAACAGACCTGGGTGTTGGGAGGAAGCTTTAGAACAGGGAAGTGAATACAAAGAAGAGAGAACATTTGTACAAAAGACATAAGTTTGAAACAGAAAACGGGGAAAAACAGTTGTTGAATGTCTAATGTGTGGTGATACTGTTTCATGTTATTGTGGTATTTATGTTTAGTTGTCTTGAAACTGATGTAGATTCTGTCCATGCACCAAGGATCATAGCAGCAGGCTTTAATTGGGCAATTTGAGGGTGCAGGAGTTAAAGTTAATAAAACTTGCAGCTGTAATGGTACCAAGTGGTAGTTCTACTCAGAACTGGCTGATTTCCATCAGATATGAATTAATACCTAAATAATTGGATTTTTTTATTTTCTGATCAATGAATGCACCATATTTAGCAGCTTGTGCTGACAACACTCTTCAGTGTGGAGGCTGTTGCTGAGCAAAGACTTGAATTTTGCTATTTTAAGAATCATTTAAATGTTTAGAAATGAAACCAGGAGAAGTACAGCAATGGCATACTATTTTGTAGAAATTATATTTTCTACAACATGTTGAGATATGTTTGCAGTTCAGTCAGGCTGTGTGAGAGCAAGACTTTCAGTAGATTACAGGAAGGCTCAGCAGAGTAAAGTCACTATCTGGAACATGATGGATTTGAACATCTTTGCAGCCTTTTGGTAAATTTCAGAGTTAATATAAGGAGCTATAATCTCTACACAATGAACAGGCTACTGTTTTCGTAATGCTTATAATTCAAACTGATTAAATATCAGTTTAAAATGTTACCATTGAAATATTTCTGTTGGAAATTTGTTGTGAAATCTGTTCTGCGAACACTGTCTCACACAGTGTGACATTGGCCATTTGCCCAATTTAAATACTGTATTTTCCACATTATAAGGCACACCAGATTATAAGGCACATAGAATAGAGGCTACAGTAGAGGCTGTAGTTACGTGATGCATCCACTAGATGGAGCTGCTCTAACGGGAATGTCAACAAAACAGTCCGAAAAGTATTTATAATGCTCTTTTTATGCCATCTGATATTACCCACCTTTTCCACGCTTGATTGTGGGCACAACCTCTGAAGCCAGAAGTTGCAGTAATATGATGCAGCTTTTAAGTTGAAGGCTATCGATCTGGCAGTACAGGAGGGAAATAGAGCCACTGCATGTAAACTCAGCGTGAACGAATCCATGGTTCGGCGGTGGAGACGCAGTTTTGCGTCCTTAATAGTAGATTTATTAAGTACGCAGCCCTCTGCTGCCCTCTACTGCTTCCTTGTGGAAAACCGAGAGCAACGGAGATACCAGTAGCTTACAGCCAAGTGCGGCTTATATATGTATGTTTCCACTTTTGTTTAAAAAAAAAATTGTAGGTGCGGCTTATAGTAAGGTGCGCTTTGTAGTCCGGAAAATACGGTGCATAGTAACATGTTGAGTGTTGTATCAAGGCCTTGACTTTTGTTCTTTAAATGACAGTTAAACTCTAATTAAATTCTTCAGTAAACCTAATAGGAGCATATTCCAACAAATAAAAAGAAGACCCTGTGGCCAGACTGTTGATTTTACACCTTCCACATGTCACAAATCCGTAGTGAAGATTATTTATTTCACTGGATTTAAATTATTTTAGTTGTTTGCATTTGACTTTGTCTGTTTTGTCTGAACTGACGCATCCACGGATGTCCTATATGAGGTTGTACATTTCTAAACCCTGACAAGGTATTAGTGATTAAAATAAACATTTTTGGAATTACAAATGGCATTCTGCAGAATGCCTGTGGATGTTTCGCACTGTTTTTAGTAAGTAGGATAGGGTCAGTGATTGTAATTAGGTCAACCATGTTCAGAACTTGCACCAAGATGTCCCTTCTGCCTTCTTACAAAAAAGAACTAATATTGAGGACATGAGATGGCCTCATAGCAGCATATAACGAATAGATTCTGGGACAAACTGGCTGCTTGTTTACGTATCGAAAATTCTTTTCTAGCAACATTTGCATAAATAGATTCAATCTGACATCAAGATTCTCGACTAACCCAGTTCAGTCAGTCAGCAGAGGGTGCCAGTGGTCTAAAGATGCAGTTGTTAAACTGTTATAATGATATCGCATGGAAATATTGTTTGGGGATGAAGTTTATCCCTGAGTATTCATTTGATAGATTTTATTATTATTAAAGTAAAGGATATCTGAAATTTCCTTGTTGCAGATATACTGACATGAATAATAAAAACACAGTTTTCATTATTTTTATAAAACTTTAAGAAATGGATTAAATCAACCACTGCTAATTTTGACTTATTTCTGAATATCTTCATAGAATTATTGACCTTGAGTTAATTTGACTTTCTCGCCTTCATTCTGGATTATGTTAATCATTATTATTAATAGAAATTAAAGCAACCCTCATTTCTGATCTTAAGATAACATTTTCAAATAGTTCTTCTGTTTTTTTAAATTTTTTATTAAACTTTGTAAAACTGACCAGTCAGCTCTAAATTTCATTTTATTAGAAATAAATGAGCACATCACATTTCTAAATAGTAAACACTCGTACAAATTGGCGGGAAGCGGTGAACATTTGCACTCTGGGAAATCTGCAAAGCTTCCAGCAGGGGAGCTAACGGGCGAATGAGGCGGCGTAACCCATCCCACTCGAAAGCAGAGCACAAGTGGCAGCTCTCCTGTTCCCTGACATTGGCAATTGCTGCTCTGTGTCTGGTCTCTGTGTTTTCATCCCGCTGAGACGGCGGGAGATCATTGTACACGGTTCAGGGCCAGTTAATGGAGAAAGACAAAACGCTGCCGCTCAGGCGTATGAAGCAGGAGAGAGAAAAAAAGGACAAACTTGGCACATCATCAAGTATATTTTATCCAGCTGCTTTGGGAGTAGGAGGTAGTGGGTGGCTGCTCTCATTACAGAGCATGAAAACAATAAAATGGCACAGGAAAGCTGGAGAGATCTCATTTCAGTAGGAACTGTGGGGAGAAAGATCGTTGTCCAGACGTGTGCGTTTGTGAACATGTTCTCATGCCGGTCGCCCCTCTCCTGTGTGGGTTTGTGCCACAGTGACGGTCGGGTTCACAGATGGCGATCAGCTTTCGTCTCATCTCCTTTCTGTCGGTTCCGCTTTTTAATTGAAATACATTTGTAGTGTGTGTGTGATTCCTAAAAGCTTGGGAATGTTGTAAATATTTTAGAAGAGAGCTCATCTGAGTCATACAACATTAAATTACTTTCAGTAATGGTTGTTGCTATTAAGTCATTATGGCGGCATGAAAGTTACTCAATAAAATTAAAAATGGTGTATTTTACTGTTTACAAAATAGCAACAATAAGTTTTTTTTTCTTTTTTGTTTTTTTCTTTTTTTATGTAAGTAAACAGAAGTGCCCAAAGTGAGTTTCTATGAACAGTGGTTTACAGAAGTATGACGTTCTTCCCATTTACTGGGGAGACAAACGTCAATGTGTTTTACTGGGATTTTAGTAGACACAAAAATACAGGTTAATACATTGTTGTGAAATGGAGGGAGACTAATTACAAGATGGTGATATTTAAAACAACTTTTGCTGCAGACTTCTGTTAGGTTTTCCAAGCAGAAATCACTTTTGCACCAGTATCAAGTCTTCAATGATCTCTTATCAGATTTTATATTTGGATTGTTCTTCATTCAGCTCCATCCATCCCTGTCTGAGCTGAAGAAAAACATTCCCACAGCATGATGCAGCCACCAACACGTTTCACTGTTGAGGATAATGTTCTTTTTTCACCTTGTAGGTCGGAAAGTTGAATGTCGTGTGGTCGGCAAGGTTTAATAGAATTTGAATGACTTTGTATGAATAATGTTTTTTTTTTTCACTTTCCAAATCTTGTCATGGAGAATTTGTGGAATGGGCATCTAATTTTTGATCATTTGGATATTATTCTCTAGCCTGACTCTGGTTTAAATCTCTCCTCAACTTTCTTCCTGACATGTCTGCTGAGTTCTCCAGACTTCATGATGCTGTTTGTTTTCTGATCTTGTCTAACAAACCTTTGAGGCTTTGACAAAACAGCTGGATTTACAGAGATTAAATGATACACTAGTGGTCTGACTCTGTGACTTTAGAAGCTGATAATATTGGATTTTATTTAGGGGAATCAAATTAAAGGAAACTGTGCAAATATATCTCCGACAAATCTTTTAAAATCTGTATCTCTTGCTCTTACTGCCTCACAATTGTGCAATTTGACACCTATAATTGTAATGTGACAGATGATTTTTTTTTTTTTGTTTTGCAAGGGACTGTAGGTGTTGGCAGTCGATGATGGCAGTAAAAGGGGAATTGAAAGAATTTGACTGTGTGTATGTGACTTGTGATTTACAGGCACTTTTCCATTAAAAAAAAGAAAAACCAACAGTGGCTTATCTAAATAGAGGAACATTCTGTATTTTGTTTATTGGGTTTCATTTAGGATTTCTAGATTATAGGCTGCAAAGGGAGGCTCGTGCAGAATATACAGATTTTCCACTGCAGCCCCCCTGAAATTAAGTTTGGACTGTTGGCAATTACCAGAAGCTGAGCTTTAATTACAGCCAGCTATCACTCTAAGCGATGAGCAGGTCGTGGAATGCGGCTTTTGGAGGCTATTCCCGCATTGTTGCACTTACACCTCTGCCTCAGTGATCCAGTTACTTTGAAGCAAGGCGACAGTTTCAGCGTAAAGCACGGTTTGCCCACACATCTACTGTCTGACAAGAACGTGTGGGTGAGGGAAAACTCATTTACGTCACGGCAGGGAGCTGGACAAAGGACTGGTATGCGAGTGATGCCCTCTGCCTCACTCTTTTGCAGCGACAAGCCTCTGTTTTATTCCAGGGCAAATAGACGTTCACTCAGACAGAAACTCGGCCGCTTTGTTTGAGTTGTGACTCACAACCTTTGTGACCCAGGGGCTGCACTGCTGAGCAGGATTAGTGGCTTGTGAGGCAACTTTGGGTTCAGCCCAGGTATTCAGTGTCATGATGGTTTACTGCTGACTGCATCCATCCTGGGAAAACTCACCTGCTCCGGATGCAGGTTGAGTTCACAGAGGGGGTGTGATAGGGTGCCATCAAAATGTCTTCACTCACAGTGAAATATATCAAGCCCGGGAAGAGGTTTTTCCTTCTAGTTTTCTGAGACACTAAACTTAGATTGTGACTGTAGGGATCGCCATTTTCTTGCTCGTTACTTTTGTCAGTTTGGGGCATATTGTTTCATGAAAACATTTACAAGATAAATGAAGAAAAATAAACTGGCTCATAAATATTTTAACATTTTTATATAGGTGTGTGTGTGTGTGTGTGTGTATTATTTTATAAACACTGATAGAAACAAATTTGTTCTTAAAAATACAGCTGTTATCCTACCTGGTGTACTTGTATGTATTTTGCAGGAAAATTCATAATTGGAATAATTTACTTCTTCACATACAATTTGTGCTGCTTGCTGCTTTCAGACTTTTTTTATTATATTTTGTACTTACAATAAGTTAAACTGTTTTTCACGAGACTTGATGTTTTTTATTTTTAAAATTAGTTTAATTATTTCTTAAATGCATCTATTTCACAGATTTTTTAACCTACCTTTTTCTTTTAAACACTTTCTTACTATGTGGATGAGTATTTATATTTAATAATTCTGCTTTTACTCTTTGAGACAAGTTTAAAAGTAAATTGTTTCTGTCACTGTCATGGCTCTTCCAGGTTTTTCTAATCTTTTTGAACCTCAACTGAGAATGACTCAGCATGGCACAATCGTCTTTCTTTTTTGTTTTTTTTTACACCAAACTGACAATTGATACGCTGCATGCATGTTACCCAGAAAAGGAGTGACACATTGGGATCAAGTTTAGTTGTTCTTTGAAAAAGCTGAAAAGCACCTCTTGACTCACCGGTACCTGGAGGTAATGGATCTCTCACCTTAACTTCGACGCCTCCTTAAGTTCCATTTGACGGCATTAATTTTTAACTAAATCTAGATAGTGTGTCGGAGCTTTGTCACATGGATTTGATCCCGTCACTCCAAACAAGGCAGTATTCATTTTATTCTGTAAAGATGCATTGTTTGTGGATATTCCTCCTTTTAGAGCTCCAGTTATGAGGAGGAGACGGTGATTAAATAGGAGTTCAAATTTTATTACTTTATTTTTTTCACCTATAAGACTGGAGACACCGATATGCCTGAACATCTTGTGAGTCACTCTTCATTAAAAGTCTTTCAAAAACAAATACCAGCAGGATATTTCACTGAAACCCTTGTGTGTGTGTGTGTGTGTGTGTGTGTGTGTGTGTGTGTGTGTGTGTGTGTGTGTGTGTGTGTGTGTGTGTGTGTGTTTTTAATGGATTCTCAATTGCAACTGTCTCACCTCAGGGTTTTGAGGCATTTGGCGCTCAGTTAGTTAGAAACCCCAGGAGTCCTGTCAATACCAAGTACAATTTCTATTCAGCTTGAATGCTGCACACACACACACACACACAAAAACGGGCCAAAGGAAGCAGGTCTTGGGCCAAAGTGGGTTTAGTGTTTAAAATTGGACCAACACGTGCCCTAGAACAAGCCAAACATGACCGGACCAAAGCCGAGCGCTGCTGACTGCCTGTATACGTGTAAGATTTTGAGCATAGCTATCTTATGACTTTCTACGGCATAAGATTACTCAATGCTTTCTAGATACAACCAAGTGCTTCTGTATTGTAGCTCCATTGTCCTTCCAGATAGCCGCAATTCATTAATTTGGAATTCAAAAAGCTTGACTTGACTTTTTTGTGACTGAGTATTATGAAGGCAGTTGAGAAAATAACATTTATGTAATAAAACTTGAGGCAGGAGTTTTTGAGGAATGATCACATTACTTTTATTTTCTGTAAAAATGAGGTAAAACAAAATCATATTCATGCTGTTTTAATGTAATGAAGGCTGATCACTTCAGGTTTTTTTCCTTTTGTCAGAAGAAAGAATAAAACAAAACAATTTTACCGTTCACTGCTATGGGAGTCATTTTTAAGAAATGTACTAGAACAAACTTAGAATTGTGGAGTACTCACTTTAACCCAGAAAAGGAATTAGATCAGTCACTCTTTAGCTTATTTTATCAGAAACTGTACTCACTATTTAGAAATGGAATTAGATGCTTAGCAACCCTGAACAAGAGCACTTAGTTTACATACTTTAGAACATTAGATTAGTTTTCTTTACTCTTTTTTCTTTCGTTTGGTTTGTTATTTTTTTGTATTTCCTTTTAACTCATGTAAAGCACTTTGAATTGCCTTGTTGCTGAAAATGTGCTATACAAATAGTATTACCTTACTTTTGTGAGGCAAAAAGTGCCTAATATGTAGCTTTTGTCATTGAAAAGCAATATTAATTCACATTATGTGTACAAACAAGCTCAATCTTTTTTTTTAACCTTTTTCCTATTTTTTCCCAGTGTTTTTTATTACTTAAATCAAGTGGCATAATTATTTTTAATTGTTTCTGATACTAAATATTCAAAAATACTGCTGAGAGAATTTAGGCATTGAATGTTGTTGAATAATTTTTTACAGTCAAGTAAAATAAATCTAGTCCATGTCTGTATAATTTTTATCTGAAGAGCTGATAAAATTGCATAATTCACAGCAAGATGATTTTCAAAAACCTTAAAAATTCAAGTCAGTTTTTTTTTTTCTTTTTAACAAATTTATAATGAATTACCCATTTATTTCAAGTAATGTAAAAATATCAGCTTTATTTTAATACTTCATCTTCCGTGTCTAACATAAAATTGCTTCATAATCCTTTAAGCTGAAATGAAAGTCTTTTTTTTTTTTTTTTCTTGTCCAAAGTTTCCTCTGCTGAACATTTGAGGACAGAATGTATCTGTGTGTCTGCTGGGGAGTGGTTTCAGAACACCAAGTCATATGGTGAAACCACACGGATAAATCACCAGGACCAGCCCCTGTAACCTCTTCATGGTGTGTACTTAACCACCCACTTCTAAACACCCGTGCCCCTCCTCTCTGTCTCGGCTCCATCCATGGCCCGAGTCCAGAGTTCCCTTACCTCCCTCTCGGATCCAGACCGGGGCTTCTTCATAACGAACTAACCTCTAATGTTTGTCGTCCTTGGCCTCCAGCAGTCTCCCACTGTATGAAGTGGTTAGCAGGTTGTGCTAGCTGGACCGTGTCTGATGTGCCTAAATGACCCTCGACAACCACAGCGACCTGTTAATGATGGGACCGTCCTGTGGCTGCAGCCGCTGAGGACCGGTCAGTTTCTGGACGGCCATTAATGCCCGCGCCAGGCTCCGGAAGCAGCTGGAGACTGAGACGAAGCGTTCACAAGCCGTGTCTGCTTCTGATTGGCTGCTAGTGCGCGCTGGGAGATATTTAATTTGAAAAACGGTACGGTCAAGCAAAAACCTTTATGGTTTTGATAAATAACGAAACTAGACTTTAATACCCACTTAACAGGCTTCCATCTGTAACATTTCTATGTCCGTGAACTTAGGTACTGTTGGTACTTGTGCTGTTTTTGGATGTTTTCAGAAGAAATTTGGATGTAAATTGCTTCAGTGTTTGTAAAGATTATACAAAATTTTACTTCTCAAGTTAACACCATCTAGATTCAAACTCAACTATATACCAGTTCCTAGTTCTAAAACCAATGTGATTTACAAATAAATTTGCCCAGCCACCAGGTTAACTACTGTTAACAATACAATTTAATACCATTCATAACTTTTTAACCCTACGTTCACTAAAGGAGGTTGTACAGTTGCACAAGATTTGATTGAATGAATACAATAATCAGAAACAAAGTAAAAAAAAAAATTTCATTTATTGCTGCTGTTAATAACTTTTGTATATTTTGATTTCACCTTTTATTTGACAAGACAACATACATCCAAGACCGATTTATTGGACTTTACTGTTTGGGGTTTGTAAGAAAACTCCAACTTAGATTTCAACCCTGACATGTCTGACTTCAGTGAGCCTGTTTGGGTCACTGTTCCAACTTAACAAATGGAAATCCTAGCTTTTGTGATCATATAGTTGAGCCACATGCTTCAAACAGTGTTAATAGATAAAAACTGTTTAACTTCCTTTTTCCGTTATCTGTTTTACAGTTTTAAAATATCTACCAGTCTGTGATCACAGAAGAACTTGTGTATGCTTTTATAAATTTGTGTGAGCAGAAAAAATGGCTGGAATACAAAATAAGAAGATAAAATGTCAGGACATTTCTTGTTATAAAATCAAGCCTTTCTTCTATCACCATGTTCTTTCTCAGGATGGTGGAAGTGAAGACTAAATGTGATCTGCTGGTTTACTTAGTTGGGCAATGTTTTTTTTTAACCTTTTACGATTAGTCGAATCAAAAATTACTGCATAATAATCGGGTTGATCTCTTATAAATACTTAGGTCAGATTGCACTGTACTGGAATAAAGCTTGAATTACATTGAATTTTATACAGTTGGATCTAAATAAGGCCTTCAGATGAAACGTTTTTGGTTGGCCAGGGGGAAAAATGAACAAATCACATATACTATAAATTGAACTGAATTGAATTTTGCTAACTTGACCTGGAGTTGAACTGAACTGTAAGAAAACTGAGCTGAGTTATAAATTTAACTCTGATCAATTTAAATGAACCAACTGAATTAAAATTATTAGAGCTAACATAAACTTGAGTTGAACTGACTTACACCATAATAAATTAAACTTAGCTGAACTTCACTGAGTGAAACTCTGTTGAACTGACTTGACATTAATTCAATGCATTCTCTTCTGTTAATCTGAATTTAACTGAAAGATGGCAGACAAATCAAGTTAATTTACATCGCACTATTCACACACAAGACAATACAAATTGCTTGACTGGAATTCAAAGGGAAGACAATGAAATGACAAAAACCTTTATGATTTGCTTAAAATGAAACCTGAAAGCAATGCATGAAAAGAAACATGCCACAATGCAAACATAAATTTGATTATAAAATTCTATAATTCATGTAATAAGATTCTGTGATCATAAAATTGATGTTTTCCAGATCGTGCAGGCAGCTGCTTAAGTTTTGTTTTCTAAAATGATATGATTACAGAATTATGTTACTAGTGTAACTTTTTTCCCTTTTTTGCCAACAGTGAGCAGTACCAGGTTAATTTTAACTTGCAGTTGTGAATTATCAGTCAGTTGAATTTAAAAAATACTTTAAAACAAACTCAGACTTAAATCTACACCCTCAGTCAGCAGAAAAGTTTCACAATGAACAGAAAATGTTCTGTCCCTGCAAAAACGACACTGAAATCACAGAAGGGTTAGCTAGCAAAGAAAATGAAACAAAAAGTTTCCCAGTTGCGTGTTAAGTTGGATTGGGAAAAAAAAAAACTCCACGCCCTCCAGTTATATTTCAGAAAAGCTTTAAGGGGTTAATCCTACAATCTTATTAGTCTCGTTTTGTTCTAAAAGCTGCTCTGGTTCGGCCTTGTGTTCCAACACACACACACACACATCTCACGGTGATTTCACTACACACACTGACAGCAGTGCTCACAATTTCCTTGTTACAGGATCCGTGTGGATCTAAGCACCATTTTGTAGCATGAAAGCCTGTCATCATAAGACAGATATGAGTTCAGTACACATCAAATTTCACCTGGACTCTGTTTACAGTAAACTGTGTATGTATGGGACTGCTTGTGTGTGTGTGTGTGTGTGTGTGTGTGTGTGTGTGTGTGTGTGTGTGTGTGTGTGTGTGTGTGTGTGT